>JASDQU011508481.1:4145-17355 GCA_032191745.1 Picea mariana
AATTATTAATTAATTAATTACAATTATATCCTTTAATTAATTAATAACTCACTTAATTAATATCATTAAATCATCTTTGTTTAATTAATACCTTGTTAACACAATTAATCCCCTAATTAGTTTTACTTTATAATTTCTTAAACATTTATCCAACTAGGGTCATTACATACACCCATCCTTTAGGAAACTTCATCCCGAAGTTAAGGTATCTTATGGTACAATAGAAAAGAGCATGGTTCACACATTCATAACAAGTAACTGACATTATCAGTAAGTAAGTCAAGAAAGCTCATACATACTAAAACGATATAGGACAATACTGTGAAAAAAGCACAACAGAACAATAGGGGTCAAGGATGGGGCTATAAATTTTTAACCATACAAATTTTACAAAACTATGAGAGGTGTTTTTAGATAATGTTTTTCTTAATATAAACCTCTCTCATTTTTTTTAAATTCATTCCCATGTTCTTGGAATATGTTCCACAACATAATGACTAAAATAGGAAATTAAATTGGAGGATTTGATTTTCTGATATGGGCCTCCAAGAAAGTTGAATATATCCCACTATATTCTACATGTGTAAATACTGAAGGAGTTTATTATTATTTGGTATGTCCTTAGAAAAAATTTCCTTTGGTTTTCCAAAATTCATCTTTATTTGGTCAAAAACCTGTTTTGAAAATAAAGACTAAAATAGGAAATTAAATTGGAAAATTTTATTTTATGAAATAGGTCTCCAAGAAAGTTGAATATCTCCCAATATATGATACCTGTGTAAAAAATGAAATAGGTTATTGTGATTTGGTATGTCATTAGAAATAACCTCATTTGGTTTTCCAAAATTCATCTTTATTTGGTCAAAAACATATTTTTTAAATGATGACCAAAAACAAAGTCAAAAGCGCAGTGTGGTCTTGTAGAACACTTTTTGTGACTTTTCCTGATCTATTTTCTAATGTAGTAGTTCCTGGCCATGTGTCTCTGAAGCTTGATGTCCATGTTGTCATTTTCTAGGAGCATCTCCAGGTGTTCATTGAATCTTCCAAGACAATACTCTCTGTCCTTTTCAAATCTTGCCACAATGGTGCCTTCAATGTCTTGTTGACATAGTGAAGGTAGATACCCTATTTTCTTTAAACTTTCCATTTTTTATTGTTAGCCCACTTTCAGTTCAATAAACAATTGAATTTTCCCTTCTACTTTTTAAAGAGCCTGGATAATATTTCCTCTCAAGTGAGGAATAATGTAACCAACCCCCACAACAACCTCTTTCACCATGGCCTTATCAAACTCCTTGTTTTAGCTGAATTGAAAATAGGGGCAAACTTGGGATGCACTAATTTATCAATTTTGTAAACCCTCACCTGAGAATCAAGACTAGCAAAAAGACATCAGATATAAGGACTATTTCTCTATCCAAACCCCACTCTCCAAGGACTCCAAACCCTCTTGCACAAGCCATTTCTTTATCAGAACAAAAATACAAGAAGCTTGTTGAAATCCAACCTCAGCCTTAGAGCACAACTGAAGCAACACAAGAGGCATAAGGAAAAGTATTCACAATAAGAAGGAGAAGCTTCCAAAAATGATCCTCCTCAGAAAGCCTAGTCATGAGGTGTAATTTCATTTTGCTTGTAGTAGGACCTGCAAAATCTTAAGTATGGGGGTAATGTTGGGCCCGAGATATGATCAATTTATGACAGTTATTATACACTTTTTGCCAAATGTACATATGTGCTTTTCATGTTTTGAAGGAGATTTTTGAAGAATTTTATGCTAAAATGATATGATCTACACTAGGTACGTATGATTCATGTTTAATGATAATATTGAGTATAATTGATCATGTTTTTATGCTTCCAAGGATTTGATTCACGTTTTCTAGTGTTACAGGGAAAAAACGCATCATGTTTCTGCTTCTGAAACTCAGTCTGGTACTCCTTCTAGCACTCGATCCCGTACCCGATCTGGCATTGCGTCCTGCACAAAAATGGTGGGAGAATTGGAAGTTATGGTATTGGTGGTTAGTCATGGGCGAATCAGGAATGTGGGTTTTTTTCGTGCTTATCCCCTCCAGCTATTGAATTGTTGACAACTCAGTTTAGGTTGTTGAGCAGGGCGATTATTGGCTCACTCTATTTCGGCAGCTAGGGCACCATTAATGTAATTTTCTGTTTTAGGAAGTGGTTCAACCCTCTTGTGGTCGACCACTTGGTCTGTAAATCTTATAAATACCATCGTCATGGTCATACAATATCTAAGGAGAAGTAGACAAATTAGAGGATAGAGATAAACACATTTTTACTTTGTTTTGCCATTTTTCATTGCCAAATTATATAAAAACCGTGTTATTGATTTTTTATGGTGAAATCGAATTGCTGAGTTCGTGGTGTGCTTTTAGGATGTGACCACGACTTGCTGGGGGGCCCACCATCAGTCTGGTAACTGTTCTTTAGTTTATTTATGCATTTTATAGTTTAGTTGTCTCTCTTTATTTCCTGTACATGCATTATTATCTTGTTAATTAGTTTGTTCTTATAGTTTAATTGCTTTGATTTTCTTTTGTAGGTTAGTATGAAGGCGTGTTTTAATATCCATTGATTTGATAGATAGAAATGAATTTTCAAATTCATAGACTAACCCCATGTGCAATTAGATATTAGACTGCGTTTTATTTTATGCTGTTAGAATTAAATTTAAAAACAGAGTTTTAAATAGAGTAGAACAAAGTTTTAATTTGGGTTTTCTTTAACAAGGATTTGGTGGATGTATAGGGTTAATTTCAGTCTTTTTATTGTAGAATTTGCTTAACCAGTTGTTAGTCAATACATGCATTAGTTTACTTTTTTATATGTCATGTTTTAATTTAGTTTTCAAGCATTTTCTCATTGCAGTTTGAATTGTTAGAATAGATATAGCATAGTTTCTTTTTATGCACTTTCTTTCTTAGAATTAGATTGCAATTACAATTCTTAGTTAATGATTTATTTTAAGTATGAATTTTTCTTACATAGTGTAGAAGTATAATTATGATCTCGTTATATTGTTGATGGTTAATAAATGAATATGAAGGGTAATTGATGATTGTTTATGTCATGGCTAAATTCTCATTGGATTGTTTAATCCATACCTTTCACTTTGCTATTGAGATTAGTATTGATCTTATACCACTTGAATTATCTTTTGTTTTCAAGTGCCATAGAGATATCATACGACACTGAAGACATTCACACAACCACCAACACTATATTTGAGTTTTCATAGGTTAAAGGATAGTTTTCTTTCTTTCATAGGTTAAAATATCTAGTTTCCTACTTTCATAGATCAGAAGGTATAGTTCCTTTCTTTGAAAGAGGTTTCACCTTCAGTCACAAAAGTTTCAGATGAAGACTTCCAAGTTTACAGGAAGAGGACCAAGACTAGTCACACACCAAAAAGGCTTAGAGAAGAAGAAACAAAGTCCAATATAGTTATGGAGGGACCACATTCATCATTCATCTCAGGCCGCCAACATGTAGTGTCCACATCCTCGTCCAAGAAGAAAACAGACACTACATTGTCATTCAAATACTCACGAGAGAAAATGAGATCAATTTTTGACAAATACAAGATGATCAAGCAAAAGAATGAACTTCTAAGCAGTAGCAAATATGCCCAATTTTGGAAGCAGACATCCATAACTCAGCACAAATTACTGTCTTCTTTTGACATAGAGAAGGGAAGGATGAACATGGAATTCTTACAGGCACAAGTCCCCCATCCCAAGACAATTTTTGATAACAAGAAATCATCATTTGAGTTTGATGTGAAATAGGTTCATCCAATATATCAGATGGACATGCATAGTCAAATAGGGGAGATGATATTATACACCTTAACAAATATATCTTTGACTGTTGCAAAATTGCAGGTCTCTTTAAACAATGTCCAGTCTCAGTTGAAGTTGGAAAAATATCTTCTTTATCCAAGAATAATAAAATCAAATCCATAGAGGAGATGGTATTAAAGATAGGTTATGACCCATCCAATGTCAATGCAACCGAGGAACTACTGAAGAAGAAAAATGCTGACATAGCATCTCTGAGGAAACAATTGAAACTTCCAGCCACTGAAGATTCTCAAGCAAAGGAAATAGTTGAAAGTGAAGGCCACAAAGAAAAGATGTTGAAATTAATAATGGAGCATAACACACAGATAAAGGAGATTGAGGCTGAGCTAGATAAGTTATTAAAAGAGAAAGATTAGAGTGTGTAGTTGGTTTTTATCCCACTGGATGCAGTTCGTCTCATAAGAGTTAGTACAACAACAACCACAACAACAGAAAATCCATCAACCATTCCATTGAAAGTTCCAAATGCTTTTGAGAAATTGGTTAAGTTAATGGAGGACATGAACCTACAAGGGGAAGAAATAAAAAGATTGCAAGAATAGGTAAAAAATCTCCAGAAGTTGAAGTCCATGTTCCAGGCCATCTATAATACAGAAATGCATAAATCACAAAGACTTAGACAAGAAATAAAGAAGCTATAGAGGGAGACTATCATGGCCAAAACACTGCCTAAAGCTAAGGAAAACATCTGGATGGACATCATCAAGTCCATGATAGAGATATGTCCACTCATACAAATTGTGTTTGAAAAAGATGAACTGGTACAGAGAGTCAGATAAGCAATTGACAAGAGAAGGGAAGAATTAGGAGAGAGGCCTATAGAGGCCATTGAATTCATCAGGTTCTTAAGCTCCAAGACCAAAGAGAAGTTAGAGGCATTGGAAATTGAAGACAGGCCATAGACCATCCTTGAGGTCAAGAAGGTTTTGACCAAGAAAGGATTGATGTTGCAACTAGTGGAGAAGGCCCAGAAGATGGACATTGGGCTGCAAAGATTTTTCAACAAGGTTGATAGACTGCACAAGAAGGGACTTCCAGAACTACTAGTGATAAATGATAAGCTAATCACTCTTTTAGACTACAATAAAATGATCATCACAGTGGAAAAGGATGGGTCTAAATTCCCAGGTATACAAGGGAGCATCACTAAGAAGGATTTCTTAGAAAATTTGTAGTTGGACCTGAGCATCCAGCATGAGATAAAGTATATTTTTATTACTAAGCCTACTTTTTCCAAGTACACTGAAATGGATGAAATATATAAAAAGTTACTCAAGGTTTCCATCCCTAGTAAAAAGAGATGGRAAGACATGTGTTCATTACTTGAGTAAAGGTGATGTGTATTTTCAAGTTAGCATGAAGTGGAAAGTCAATTCAAAGTGATGAATCACCAACTACTTCCCCTAAATCAGCACCAAGGATTCGAATAGATCATCAACATTCCTATTATTTTGTAATTTGTAATCTAGTTAGTTAGATTTTTCCTCCACAATATCCTAGTCATTAATGACAAGATCAGATGTAACTGTTGTATAAATACTTCTCACTTTGAAGTATTGAGGGTTGATTTGTGTGTCCAAGGAGATATTTGTGTAATATTTTCAAAAGGATCGACCAGTAATAAATAGACTATTCAGAAGATTATTGTGTTTCAACGTCGATCATGTTTATCTTTCTCTGTTAATGTTTATCTTTCTCTATAATCATTATGTTTTCTATTTATAATCATTAAAAGGAAGTTAATGAACAAAATTTGTCTTGTGCACTCTATTTCTGGTCTTTTAGTGATCTACATGTTATTCATCTAAAATTAATTAAAGGAATTCTTAATTGCTTCTTTTCTTGGTTGACTTTCTCACCTATTCTATCTTTTCCATCCCACTTAATTCTATTATATCCAATGGTCTCACTATCTCGGCTTGCGAAGAAACCTCATAAAAATTGAATATTATCCTAATATTTAATACGGACCCCATATCCCAATGGAAATTTAATGCAACTCTTCAGCCAATCTTTATAAACAAAAAAACAAAATCATATTATTTTAACTAGCCTAATATCTAAAACTCAAACATATCTAAATTCTATAGAGATATCCCTCTCTGAAACTGGCAGGGCTAGATCCCAGTTTCAAAAGTGGTTTTGGTAAGTTACCTCTGTCAATTTTTTATTCCCTTGAAAACCTCTGGGAATTACAGAGTGCTAACATAGTGGATACCATACTGGGGAACTGAACAAATTTTCCATCTTTACAAATTCTCTTCCCTAGATAAAGATAACTTTATTTCTGAGCAATCAAATATCTAACTTTCAAGAGATAAATGTTCAAAGGTTGTTGAAATTTGTATATATTAATTTAGATTTCTTAAATTTTAAAGTTTTGGCTCCAAAACGAATTCACACCAGATCTCACCCTGATCCAAAACCTGTAACAATAGTAGATAATCCTAAAAAATTAATTAGAAAAAGAAACACAGTAGAAGGTCAAGGAATTAGCGTTCCTCTTCAAAGGGTCACTTCTCTTCCAGATAATCTTGTCACAATCCAAGACATCGAGTTTTATCTACCTTTTGAGAAGATCCTTTTCAGAACCAAATCAGATAGCTTTGTGAATGAAATAGTTCTAGATCAAACCATCCTCCAAACTAGAACCCCTGAAAGACTCTCTCCTAGAACAAATTTTGATCAACGGATCCTTCAAGAGTTTGAGAAACTACAAGATCTAGCATCAAATATTGACCAAGCATTGTATAAATCCTATTTCCAATAGTTTGTTGAGATCTCTATCCTATCTATTGTTGTAGCTTCTGTCAAACCTCAAGCATCTCAGTCTATACCTCCCAGCCCTGCTTCCTCTAAATCTTATGTCACTTCTCCACCAATCACACAAGTTTTCATCCAGCCTCCTCCAACAATCATGGAAGCAAGATATGCTCCCTTGGTGTTAGTTGCTCTCTTACATAACATGCCCCAGGACTATCAAACTAGGATTCCTCAGTTTGATGGTACTAGATCCCTTAATGCGCAACAACATGTGGATAAAATGAATGATTTCTTCGATTTACAAGAAGTTGACGAAGCAAATGTTCAAATGAGACTCTTTCAAAAAAATTTAACTGGTGAGGTAAAAAAATGGTTTAAATCATCACATGTTGTTAGAATTCTTGATATTGTTGCTTTTCACCAAACCTTTTTCAAAATATGGGAGGTAAGGAAAAACCCTCTCCAAATTTTATCCGAATATGAAAATATAAGAAGAAACCAAGGGGAAACTATACAGGGCTACTGCATTCGCTTTAATAATATATATAATGAAATTCCTATTGATAGAATACCTCATCAAGGTCTGGCCTTGATCAAGTTCCTTGATGGATTCGATGCTAATATGTCCTATCAGCTGATAGAAAGAAATTCCACAACTCTCAAAAATATGCAGAAGAGTGTTATAAGTTTTGAATAAAATAGGCTAACTAGGAGATCCAAACAAATAACTAAAAGGAGAGTTACAATTAAATAAGAACCTTCCACCTCTACTTCATATGCCAAAATTGATTCTTTAGTTAGAACAGTGGGAAGATAAATGGAAAGACTAGAAATCGATGACATAAACCTGCTTAGAGCGAATCAGCCTAGCCCTCAGATTCGAAATCCCAATTTCAGAAGAAATCCTCCCCAAATCAGGCAAAGAGAACCCAAAGATCAAAGGGAACAAAGAGGTCTTGAACAATAGATTAGGCCACCGCTTCAAGAAAAATATGCTGACAAAGGGGAAGAGACAATTGAGGAATTAGACGACATTCACATAAATATTATGGGGGTTAATGACAACGATACCATTTTCTCACTCAGGAGGAACAATAACTTTTTCTCCTTTCACAGACCGAAGTAGATGAGGAAGAATCAGAATAACAGGCCTCCAAAAATGCAATAATGGAAGTCCACAAGAAATACAACTTCAGGAGTAAAAAGTCTATTGACAGCCAAAATAAGAAAGATTCTGAAACTAAGAAAAAATTATAGGCTCCTACCAAAAAATTGGCTGACTCCATACCAAGAACAACTCAAACTGAGGCTGCTTCTACAAATCATCCTACTACTAATGCACAAGAAAATGTGACTGATAAATCATATTTTCATAGTCAAATCAGAACTTCTACCACATTCAACCTGGAAAGTGAATTGTCCAAAATGAAAATACCTATTTCTCTGACAAAACTAATGAACACAAATGCTTACATATCAAAATTGATCAAATTATTTAACATAGAACTAGGAGTAGGTACAAACACTATGAATGTTGTTGATTATCAACCAGAGTTTTTGGTTGGTCATAAGGTAGAGGGACAAACTGACAATGGTGTTTTTCCTCCTTTTTACATCAGTTTGAATATTCATGATAAGACATTACACAATGCCATGCTGGATTCTGGCGCTTCTCACAATCTTATGCCCAAGGCCGTGATGGAGAAACTAGGGCTTGATACCACCAGGCCTTACAAGGATTTATACTCCTTTGATTCAAGCAAATTCAAATGCATAGGTCTGATCAAAGACTTGTGTTTTACCTTGGCACAAATCCTAGCTAAAAGCATGGTAATGGATATTGTTGTTGCAGATATTCCTCCAAAGTATGGCATGTTATTATCTCGATCGTGGGGTGCCAAGCTAAATCATACCTTACAACTAGAAATGTCTTATGCCACCATTCATGTATTTTGGCAACATAGAAGATTGTATAGGGAGACTCTGGTGAAATACATGGTCAACAGTCAAGAGAAACCCCATAACTATCCTTTGTACTATGTTCATTCTGATCTGGACTCCTTCATCTTATATAATGATGGTCACATGGATAGTAAAATTGCACAATTGGAAGATGATGTGTGTAACATGGAGGAAAGTAAATCAATCCCTGAGGAAGGTAAAGAAATCCCCGAGGAAAGTAAAACAATGACTATACAAATTGATGAACCAACAAAACTTCTCTGAATTTTAGATTTTGATGGAGCTATCAGTAAAGAAGGATCTGGAGATAGGGTGTGGGTGCATAATCATAAATCAAGGTACTCATAAATTCATTCTTATAAATTAAATTTCTAGTGCACCAATAACATAGCTGAGTATGAAGAATTGATGCTTGGCCTGAAATTGTTGAAGAAGCTTGGTGCCAAAAAAATTACGGTAAGAGGTGATTCTAAACTTATCATTAAATAGATCAAAAGTGAGTATTTTTCCAAACGCCCTAGACTCAGAGCTTATAGAAATGTTGTTTTGGAGTTTTTACAATGTTTTATTGAATATGACCCGCAAATGATTCCTAGAGGCCAAAATATACTTGATGATGGATTGGCTACTTCAACAACCACTTGTAAAATACTATTTCACCCAAATCACCAATACATAGTGGAGGTGAAATGCATACCTACTGTCCCATAAAATATCAGGTACTAGAATGTGTTTGGTAATGATGAACARATTGATGATTTCCTGCAGTCCAAAAATGATTTTGAGTGTGMAAACATTGATGTAGATATTGATGATAATAGTGTAAATAAACTAGATTCAGAATAAATAAATGAAAAAGATGAAAACTCAGATATTTTGAAATTGAAGAATAATATTTTACCTATAGGGTTGGTTCCTTTAGAAGAACTGTTCGATTTCAATGATGTAGCTAAAAAACCAAAAAAATAACCTACTGGAAAAGATGTTGAGGAATGTAATATAGGAACAGATGAAAAACCAAAAATGATTAAATTATCTAAATCTTTACCTCTTGAGAAAAAACATAAATATATTGATCTTTTCAAGGAATTTGTAGATTTCTTTGCTTGGAGCTATGAGGATTTAAGGTCTTATGACACTAGTATCATACAACAAAAAATCCATATAAAAGAAGAGCATAAGCCTTTCAAGAAGAAACCTAGGAGAATTAATCCAAATTTAATGCCTCTAATAGAAAAATAAATAAAGAAAATGCATGATGCTAAGTTCCCTTGATATTTTCAAAATGGGTGTCAAATCTAGTTCCTACTAGAAAGAAGTGGAGAAATCAGGATCTACATTGATTTTAGAAAACTCAACAAATTTTCCCTTAAAGACAACTATCCTCTACCCAAGATGGATCATATATTACAAAAGGTAGTTGGAGCTAGTAGGATCTCTTTGCTGGATGGTTTTTCTGGCTATAACCAAGTTCTTTCCCACCCTGATGACCAAGAGAAAACAACGTTCACTACACCCTGGGGAAATTTCATGTATGTGAAGTTTTCCTAGAGACACATTATATATAAAGATGGAATCAATATAGATCCTAGAAGAATTCAAGCCATCCAGAAATTAGACAATTCTAGAAACATTAAGGAATTGTAGTCCTTCATAGGAAAAATATTTTTTCTGAGAATATTCATACCTAATTTGGCAGAACTACTCAGAAACATAACAAACATGCTTAAAAAAGATACAAAAATAAAGTGGAACACAGAAGCTAAGAAATTCTTTGATTAAGTGAAATAGGCATTGAAACAAGCCCATGTACTAATCAGTCTAGACTATACTAAAGATTTCTACCTATTCTCTTTTTCTTCTGAACACACCATTGCAGTGGTCCTTTTGAAGAAAAATAGTGAAGGTCACGAACAACCTATATCATTTTTCATCAAATCACCGAGAGATGTTGCATTGAACTACAACATCATGGAGAAACAAGATTTTTCCTTGGTAAAATCAATTAAGGATTTCAGAGTTTACATTCTCCATTGACATATCATTGCTTATGTTCCTAATGCAGTGGTGAAAGATATTATGACTCAAGATAACCCATATGGCAGAAGAGGGAAATGGATTATTGTGATCCTTGAGTATGATATAGAAATCAAACCAAACAAATAGATCAAGGGTCAGGAGTTAGCCAAATTGATCACTGAATCGAATTTTCATGCTTTAGATATAAACTTTATAGCTGCAGTTGACGAACAAGGAGAGAAAATGAATCCACATGTCAAAGAGGTATTCTCAAATTCTCCATGGTACATAGACCTTATCTTTGTATTGCATCATTTACAAGCTCCTCCTAGTTTGACAAAAACTAAAGCTATATTTTTAACACTTAAATCCTTGAAATATTTCATTTTGAATGGACATCTTTACTCAAAATATGTTGGAGGCATTTTACTGAATTGTTTATTAAAACATGAAGCTAACAAAGACTTGCAGGAGTTCCATGAAGGAGATTGTGGTGGGAATTTAAATTGCAATACTACTGCTAACAAAATTCTTAGAGCTGGTTTTTACTGGCCCACCTTGTTTGCAGATGTCCATAAAATGGTAACCTCCTGTCAAAAGTGCCATATCTATGAAGCAAAAAGGAAACATTTTCCTTTACCCTTGAAGCCTATTTCAGTTGAAGCTCCATTTCAGTAATGGGGTTTGGATTTTATTGGAGAGATTCACCCACCATCATCAAGCCAGCATAAGTGGATCCTTACAGCTACTGACTACTTCACCAAGTGGATTGAAGTTGTACCCTCCAGGAAAGCCACTAATGTTGTGATTATAAAATTGTTGGAAACTAATATTCTCTCTCGTTTTGGATGCCCCATGAATATTATCATTGATAATGCAAAATATTTTAGATCAAAAGAGATGATAGAATTTTGCAGTAAGTATCAGATCACTTTAGGGCACTCTACAACCTATTAGCCTCAGGGAACTTAATTGGTAGAGTCTTCTAATAAAAGTTTGGTAAATATCATCAAGAAGATGTTGTAGGAAAACAATAAGTCTTGGCATAACAAGTTGGTACATGCACTTTGGGAAGATAGGTTGACTACAAAGAGATCAATTGGTATGTCCCCATATCAGTTGGTGTATGGAACATATGTTGTTTTTCCCACCTCTTTGGGTGTTCCTGTTATGAAGTTGTTACAAGAAGTACAGGTAGAACCTAATGACATACAAAGAAGGATAAATCAGATGATACAACTTCAACAATCTAGAGAGGAGGTTTATAACCATACTCAAGTAATTCAAGAGAGAATCAAGAAAATCTATGATAGGAGAGTCAAGGATGATGATTTCAAATTTGGTGATATGGTAGTAAAGTGGGATTCAATAAATGAAGACAAGGGAAATCATGGAAATTTTGACAATTTATGGAAAGGCCCTTTCATAATCCAGGTGTATAGAGGAAAAAATGTTTTTCTAATCAAGGACATGGATGGAGAAGATCTACCAAGAGGACCTATCAATGGCAGAATGCTCAAGCATTCTGTTCCACCAGAATGAAGGTCTTTAGTCACTCATCTCATTGTACCAACCATTTTTACTTTTATTTCATGTGTGAGGTGATTTTTATTAGATGGTTGAAGCCCTAAGAGAAGGCCCTAAGCCACTAATCAGGGCCACCAGATTTATAGTCAAAATAAAGAAAATCAAGATACTGAAAAAGCACTGGAGAAGAAGATTCAAGGCAGTAGGTAGCTAGTTCTTGGAACCTCACAAGGAGAGCACCATTCCCAAGTGGAGCCATTGTTATAACCCTATATTTCATAGGATCACCTAGTGATTATAATCTCTTCCTCTAGTTGTATTATAATGTAAATGATATTTTATTCTGCAAATGAGTTACAAAAAGAAAACGAAAAAGAAAAGAAAGAAAAAGAAATGGAAAAGAATAAAAATCAAAAGAGGGTATAAAAAATAAAAGACAAAAAGATAAAACCCCATGAAATAAACTTGTTTTGATTCATACTGTCTAACCATGATCAAACCCTTTAAATTTATGTAGATAGGATAGTGAATAAATTTGGCTAAACAGTCTAATCTTGGCCAAATTAGATAGTTAATGAATAAGTTTGGCCAAATAGTCTAATATTGGCCAGATGTCTTAGGTAAGAGTAATTATTCATCCAATAGTTTAAGTTGGGTTAATGTGTTAGGTAATTAGATTAGGAACAAGGTTAGCAGGTTTTATTTCAATAAAAGTCTGCAAAAGGTTGATTAAATGCCTTTTATTTGAGTTAAATTAATGTGTTTGTGACCCTTTGGTGAAAAAGAAGAAGAAGGGGGAGCTAGTGGTACCCACCATATACATTTTGTCCTAAGTTCTATTGAGATTTGACAGTTTGGGGCTTTGTGGATACAGGGTGCACAAATCCCAGCAGTTGATCAAGGCACACCCAAATCAATGGTCTGTAGTGGATATTAGACCCCCCCTGATCTTTCTTCCTTTAAAGGGGGAGCATTCAAGTTAGTGGTTTTTATGGCACGAGCCCCACACAATGTGTCAAATCCTTATCATATTGGACCCCCCTAAC
>JASDQU011508486.1:0-12465 GCA_032191745.1 Picea mariana
TTCATCTATAACATGATGTCTATCTTCTTTGTCCCAAGGTAGTCCCATTGGGAGTCCTGAGAATTTATTGATCACTAGTTCATTTAATTGTATTGTCATTCATTTTATAGAAGTGATGTAATTTTAGTTTCTATGTTTTGGAAATTAAGTGAAAACTCCATGGATACTTTGTCATCATATCATCACAATTTGTCAAAATATACCAAACAATTTGACTACCGGAAAACTTCTACCACCTCAGGGTTATTATACACCCTTTTTGTATCTATAAGCTCCCTTCTATTGGATTCACCCCCAATTCTGCAATTTTATGTGAGGAATGTTTGTGTGGGTAGTTTTGCAAGGTTGAATCACAGTGACAATAATCAGTTTTTTACTATGCCCCAAATATTGCAATAGAGAAGAATCAAACAAAGGGTTATGACCTGTGGTTCAAATTTTATCTTTAGGGACAAGTCAAAATGATATTGGTTGTGCATGATTTGAAATATTTAGTTAATTATCACAAAACTATTGAGGATAAATTGGAAAATTGTGGCATTTCAATTTTTAGGAGCAGGTAAAGTTGAGACTGGTGTTTTATTGAAAATGGTAGCAAAACTTTAGGGTTTTTCAAGCTTTGAATATCACATAATTATAAGGTTATCTTCCTGTATAAATGGTATCCATATCTAGGTTCCAAATATTAGACCAAAAATATAGTTCACAGTTTCCACAGAAAGATAAGGTTTCACCCTTTTTGTGGCAGTCTTTGGGGGTCAAAGGTGTCTAGGGATAGGCTCTATTTTTGTGAAAAAATCTATTTTATTTTTGGATGAAAAAGGATGGTTCACTTTGGGATTAGTGGATGATAGCCTTATGTGAATAAAAATTCCCAGGTTTGACCTCTATAACAGTTTCTAAGAGTAGGGTTTTTTCCTAAAATTGTGGTTATGGAAACTGTCAAGAAACTCTGAGTGAAGTCAGAGTTGGTTCTACAAACACTCTGAGGATAGAAAACTTTTGAGAATAGTGACCAGTCCTAGAGATATTTCTAAAATTGAAATGGAAATGGACAGTGGTGAACTCTATAATCCATGCTCATAGGATTTGGCCTCTTAACACAAAGTTCTCGGGATATTTTTTATACTAAGGAAAAATTTCAATGGAAATGGAAGAGAAAAAAAAGGAGGGGTGATGTCTCTGAGACTAAAATTTCATGCCATGCTCCTATAGCTCGTATCACATTTTTGTAACCCTAAACTAGTCTCTGGATCTATGTATCCTCTTTGAACCCCAACTCTATAACACATAATCTAACTCCCCATACTTTGTAGCACACAATTACCTTGCAAATGTTGTCTGTGTGGTGGTTGAAATCAAGAGTTGTATATGGTTGTGTGTAATAGGCTTGGAGGATGTCTTCTTATATTAGAATGCATGCATTATGCTTGTGATGGTGAATCTAGGTGGTTTGAGAACCTTCTCTTACTAGTTTCAAAAAACTAGCACTCTTTGAATTATCAACACCATTCTTTTGATGTGACATTTGACACCAATTCATACATTGTTGATTATTTTTCCAACTAAATGCATACAACAATGCTTTCCTTGCCAGTTATTGATTGCTTCAATCACAATTCCTAGATTCCCCCACATGTGGAGATGCAAGGCCCACCTCACTAGCTTATGTGGATGATATTTTTTAGTTATATGACTAAGTTATCAAGATTGTGCATGGATATCAATGAAATAATTGAACTTACAGTTAGTGACATACCTATCATCCATTGTTTTGATATGCATGTAGTATAGCTTCCTTGGAGATCCTATTGAAGTGTTGATGGAATTGTATAATTTTTATAGTGTTGGATTTGTTGCTTTGAGGAAATAACAAGGACTCATGTAACCATCTGTAGCTTCCTATAAGGAGTCAGAGCATCCTGTAGAAGATTATGTAATGATGCAGAGTGGAATGCAGTTCTTTAGGATGTTATATTCAAATGTAATAAGTCCATTTGATCCTTAGATATTAATTTTGGTGAATAATTGACAAATTGGGTGATAAAGGATGGCTTCCTATAGCTTTCTATAGAACTTTGTATGATGGACTACTTTTTGTAGAAAATGTGCTCAACTCTTCTTGTAGCTTCCTATAGTAAAGTAAAAACATTGATTTTTTATAGCTTCCTATAGCTATCTATAGGTGGTCATTTGAGTGCACAGTTTTTCGCTTTGGAGCTTTCAAAATACGGAAATGTATGATTATGCATTTTTTGTGGGGGGATATGGCGGATGCATGTTGTAATGAGTATGTGGATGATATATGAAGTGGAAATGAATGGAAGTGGATGAACACGTGAAATGCATTTTGAATACAGAAAAATGTGCTTTGGAGGTGTGGTGATGTGGGGGTGGGTAATGGAGTAGGTTGGTTGGTGTAATGAATACCTCCAGCAAAGTTTTTCTATTATATAGATGATTTGAAACATGGAGATTGGTTGATCCTCTTAAAATTTTGAATTTATTGATGTTTTCCTTTCAAAAAAATTGTTGATTGTAATGTTTTTGTAGGTTGTGCTTACTATAGGTTGCATGTAGTATTTTGTTGTTGTCGTAGCTTGCATTAGGTTGATGTTTTTTTTTGTATTGTAGATGACATTGATACTCTATGTTAATGTTGGGTCAAGTATTTAAAGATGTACAGGTTGAGAATGTTGATGTTGTGAAATATTTCCAGGCTAAGAAATGTTGATAGTGAAATTCTTTTTGTTTGTGTAGTCAAGGTTATGACTTTGCACAAGTATATGATTCATTCTTATTTAGGTTTCATTTCTCAAATTAGTGTCTTTAGAGATGTTGATGTCATGATTCTATTGTTTCTAGACTAAGAGATGTTGCTACAAACCAAGAATTGCAAAGTAATCCTTATTTTGGTTGAAATGTTTACATGTTTAATTGTATTCTAAGGTAGACAAGAATGTGCATTTTGAGTTTGTTGAGACTAAAAATTTGCATGATGTAATATAGAGTGATTAACCTAAGGTGTTGTATCCCCTTTTCTTGTTGTTTGGAAACTTTGTAGCCTAGTTTCGGAAGTGTCTTGAAATGTTGTTTCTTACTAGAAATACATTAGTTGATAATCATATACAACATGCTAGGAGTATAACTATGTATTCTATTGTGAAGCATCAAAATATTTGTTGTTGCAGGCTAGGAAGATTTGGAGAAGGTAATTACCTGAGTGATGATACAAGTTCTATATATGTCATGAAATGGGTGATGATGATGCTCTAGTGACAAGAGGGTGCAATTAAAATTAATGGTATGGTGTGGTCCTGGATGATGATATGGGGTAATAATTAAATTCATGCTAGAGATGAGTGATGATGGATTAACTTGGAATTTGTTTAGTAGAATGAAATGAAGTAATAACATGGAATGGATAATGAGGATGTAAACCTATAATAGACTTTTATTTTTTAAGATATTGTGATGTTCTTTTTCATTCTTTTGTTATTCATGTAGACTAATGTGATGTTTTGTTGTTGATACAGATCTTCTTGGAGTGACACTTTACCAATTCTTCAACTTGTAACCTATAGATTTTTTCCATATTTAGTTGTCTCATGTACTTTCCATTATCCTTAATTTGTAAACCGAAAAACACTTGGAACAAAAGTTAGGGAGTTTTATTTTTTTTTATTTTTTTCTTTTTTTTCCTTAGGGTACTAGTGCCATTGTTGGTTTTCATGAGTGCCCTGCCCCATGATGCCTATGACGGTTCTTAGCATGGGGATTATTTTATTATAGAGCTAAGTCTACCTCCTAAAAGGTTTCAACTAGATTTCTCTCCTTGGTGCCTCAGTGAGGCTTTCACTAAGGAATTTATATTCTCTTTTTCGTTTCTTTTTTGTTTTTCTTATTCTTTTTCATAATTTTTGAATAGGTATTGGAAATCAGAACGATTTTTGGGAATTGTTTCTCTCAAACACGTTAAATTTTTTACCTTTGATTATGGTTTTGAATTCCTCCTTTGATAGTGATTTCTTGAAGATATTGAACCTATATCCATTGATGAGGAGAGGGATGTTTTTCTCATATATTGTTCTTATTTTTATTGAGCCATTTTCCTAACATGTGTCTATATAGTATGTACCAAACCATATGGTTTTTATCTAGCCTTTGAAATATTTGAATATGAAATAATAAAGAAGGGCCCAATCCCCTTCTTTGAAAACCCTAGAACTAATGATTTTTTCATGCCATATTTTTCTTTGTTGTTGCACTACCTCTATGTGAAACAAGGCTTGCTTCCTCTATTTAGATAAGGCATTTAGCTACTATAGAATTTCTTGTTGAGATGATGAGAGGTATAAATTCAATATGGGATCTATTCTAAGTGTGGTTATCTCAAATTCAATTGGGAACATGGACTTTTTTCATATACCAACTCATAGGTGGTGAATCATGTGGTCATGTTCCAAGTTGTATCATATGCCCATACAACTTCAATCAAACTATTTTCCGAATATTTCTTATGTAGTTTTATCATCTTGGTGTGAATGTTTTCCAATTCTCTATTGGTGACCTCTACTTGTCCATTTTCTTTAGGGTGGTTGGTAGCATATTTCCTATGGCATATCTTATTCAACTACATGAGTTTTTAAATGATATTGCAGGTGAACTAGGGGCCTTGGTCTATGACTATATCTCTTGGAACTCTAAACCTATAAAGGCATTTTTATGTAGGAATTGTGCTACATATATTGGAATATTCAACAATACTAAGAGGGGGGTGAATCAATATTAAGAATTTTTTACCATTTTCTATCACAACATTAACTTATCAACAATTTCATTCACTTATGATTGCATTTCACATATCATAAACATATAACCATAAATAGTGCCATTCAAAAATGCATCACATCGTACACAGTGCAAAAGAGATTTTTATGTGGAAACCCAAATGGGAGAAAACCACGGAATGCTTTCATATATATTCATAAGATTACATCCATAGGAAGCACCAACTTCTAAAATTCTCTAGCACCACTAGAAGGAGGCACCAACTCCCTGATTTATAGGCTCTAACCTAAAGGAAGCTACAACTCTCCAAATTCTCTAGCTCCAACTAGAAGGAGGCTCCAACCCCCTAGTTTTATGAGCACCAACTCAAAGGAATCTATGACTCCTTGTATTCTCCAGCACCAACTAGAAGGAGGCTCCAACCCCCTAGTTTAGAGGCTCCAACCTGAAGGAAGATACGACTCCCTAAATTCTCCATCACCAACTGGAAGGAGCCTACAACCCCATTTCCTTTACCCTTCCTTCCTCTCTGAAATATAAATGGAGACTCAACTTGTCATTGATAATCAACCTATCACTGTCACTGAGAATCAACCTGTCACTATCAATGATACTCAACCTGTCACTGTCATTGATAATCAACCTATCACTATCACTCATACTCAACCTGTCACTGTCACTGTCTTTGATAGTCAACATGTCATTGCCACTCATATAGATATATTGGTGTCATCAAAACAGATCCATTCACATAGATCATATGCCAATATCACTAAGAACATATCTCAAAACATATGCCCAACATCATCAAGATATTCATCCAAACCATGTGCCAAAATATACCTCAAGCATGTGCCATAATCTCCATAAACAATGTTCCAAGGGTATGCCTCAAACATATGACGTATCATTTATGATATGCCTCAACTGTGTACCAAAAGATATTCCTCAAATGTATGTCATTTCACTCATGATATGCCTCAACCATGTACCAAAAGATATGCCTTAAGCATATACCATAACCACCAAGATATGAACACCAAAACACATAGAAAGCATACCTTACATTTTGCAACAACCTGATACATCACATCTCATATCACCAACATATGTCTCTATCCATATGCTAAAGAATCTCCAAAATATGCCTTAAGGCATATACCAAAATATACGAGACATACTTCAAAAAATGTAGACAAACATACCTTTCATCACAAGGAAACCCTAATGCATCAAATCTATGATCATCATACCTTTCTCAACCTTAGCATCAATACAAGGGATGCTTCTTCAAAACTTTTTCACGGATATGCTACTCATACATTGTCAAGCCATGAACATCCGCACTTTGCTTCATTATGACCCGCGTACATCTACACTTTGCTCCACTTTGACCCACGTACATCCGCTCTTTGCTCCATTGTGACCCACGTATAACCTCAGAAATATGTTCTTTGTTCCAATGTGACTCGTGTACATATGCACTTTTCTCCACTATGACCCATGGATAACCTCATAAATTTTCACCTTGCTCCACTGCAACCCGCGGATAACCTCAAAAAACTAGTATAGTCACCTCTTTATTTCCTCTACCTCCTTTCTCCTAAGCCATATTTTCTTTGTTGAGATCGCCAATCCTCCTAGCACAAGTGCATACCCACTTATGCCATCTCCATTCACAAAAAATCACTTGCTTCGATGATCAAATGAGAGTTTCTTGATGTGTATTTATAGTTTTCTAAGGCCTCCTTTACTTGACTTTAGGGACGACCTATAACTTCTTGTTGCAACAACTTTTCTTCTTTAATTAATTTTGGGGCCGACTTGTGACTTGTCATCCATACTTCATGGCTTCATCTTTAACAGGGCATAACTTTTTTACCGTGAGGAACCACATGACGTACCACCTACCATTGGAACAAACATGACCAGGACTATCCATATATGAGGGTTTTGTATGTATTTTCATTTTCCTTCATCCTTTTTTTCCTCAAACACCTTTGGGATTCATGACCACACCTTTGGGGCTTCTTGTAGACTTCTTAAGAGCATATTCCCGTTAGGGACATAGTTAAATATATGCCATAAGGGGACCACTTTGGATACTTCTTCAAATACACCTGTCACTTCTAGAGGCTTCTAGACTTCTTCTAGGGTTGACATCACCCATTACTTCTAGGGGATTCTGGGGATTATGGACTTCTTATAGGTTTGACATCAATTTCAAACAAA
The DNA here is from genome assembly GCA_032191745.1 of Picea mariana. NCBI lineage: Eukaryota > Viridiplantae > Streptophyta > Pinopsida > Pinales > Pinaceae > Picea > Picea mariana. The sequence continues at coordinate 7,024 of JASDQU011508486.1, forward strand.
TTTCCAACAATATCCCCCTTTGGCGTTGATGGAAACACTCATTCTCCCCCTATGACCATTTCTCCCCTTGTCTTCATGTGCTCTGATTTTTCTCTCTCTCTTTGACATCAATGAAAAAGGGTAATTCCCTCTGAAAGTATACCTTCTTTTAACAATCTCGCTACCCCTGTCTTCATGCTTCTGATCTTTCTTTCTTGCTTTTGTTCTTTCTCTCCCCCTTTGAAATTAAGGGTAACTCCCTCTGACGATTTATCTCCCCTTATCTTCTTCTACAAGATGTCATGTAGATCAATGTGGGGCCTCATGTATATGATTTATTTCCTCTCTTCTGGTGCTCATTGTCCATTGGTGTTTCCTATTATTGTAATCACTGGATTATATTAAAAGCATTCATGTTTGAATTAAATTATTCATAGCTTGAGTTGTATTCAATGATATGGCATCAATGAAATAATCATTCAACAATTTTACCTTGACATTTTAACTCCTCCTGATGGTTTATCTTCTCCTGTCTTATTGTGTCTTTCATGGATTTCCTTTATGTGACTAGTTGGTTCCACCTGTTAATATGCTTCTCTTCTTGAGTCATGTGATTTACTAAACATCCCTCTTGACGGTTAATGACAACGATTATTTTTGCAATCCCTCTTGAGCTCATGCTTTCATCTATGTTCATATGTCACAAAATTGTTCATGAATTTTGTTGCACATAATGTTGACTAATATATCACTTCACTTAGAGATTCCTAGAATCTATTGCAACTAATCACTACATATACTCAATTTGAATCAAATATGTCCACTAGTCTGCTCAATTTCCAAATCAAACTCTACATGTCTGCAACAAGTACACATTCTTGAATATGTACTAAATGTATCCCTGCTTGAATACATGCTCAAAATATTCTATATGATCATGAATCTCTTCCTAAAAAGTGTGTGAATGATATTATTTTTCATTGCCAATTGACTTCTTCATACCAATTTGTCATAAGACATTATGTACCTTTGTCATCAGGTCATTTTGAATATGCCTTCCCAAAATCTGCAAACACTTCATACCTCTCGAAAGATACTTCTCTACTTTGTAATAGTTTCTTCTTAGAATCCCCCTCTTCAAAATTCACATTTACTGGAGGTCTCCAAGTCATATGACTTAGAACAATATATAAGTTTTCTCTGCTACAGGATCATCATTCTGAATTATGATATCTTCCTCTTTACTTGTAGATTCATCATGATCTCACAACTTTGTAAATCATGTTAGTATGATCTCTAGGAGTTTCTCATTCACCTGTTCTTCATGTTTTTACTTTATTATCCAAACCTTGTTGTACCTAATATTACTATTTTCCTTCATGGAAGACTCCATAATGCTTCTACAATCATGAGTTATGTGTCCATGGTTGTGGCATTTGTAACATTCAATATTGTGGGGAGCCACATAAACATTTCTTTCTTGAACATTTCTTCCATACGCTCTACAATCTACAGATTTATGTCCAAAGTTATTACAAGTAGAATAATAACTAGAAAACAAAATTTGATACATGGGAGTGAATGATATTCTTTGTGATGTAGTCCTTCTAAATTCATGCCTTTGTTGATAACGACCTTATCTTATGTTGTTTCCTTCACACTAATTGAATCTTTTTTTATCCTTGAAGGTGGAAGGTCTTCTTGGATATCCATCTCTTTTGTAATCTTCTACTTGAGTCTTCTTCTTGTATATGTCTCTTGAGTCTTCCATGGATAGCCTCATAAATCTTCACCTTGCTCCACTGCAACCCATGGATAACCTCAGAAAATTAGTATAGTCACCTCTTTCTCTCCTCGAACTCCTTTCCCCTAAGACAAATTTGTTTTTCTAATATTTCCAATCCTCCTAGCATAAGTGTAGACCCAGTTATACTAGATCCATTCACAAAAACTCACTTGCTTGGATGATCAAATGAGAGGTTCTTGATGTGCATTTATACTTTTCCAAGTGCCTCCTTTACTTGACTTTAGGGCTGACCTGTAACTTCTTGTTGCAACAACTTTTCTTCTTTAATTAATTTTGGGGCCAACTTGTAACTTATCATTCATACTTTGGGGCTTCATATTAAGAGGGAATAACTTATCAACCATGAGGAACCACGTGACATACCACCTTCTATTGGAACTGGCGTGATGAGGACTATCCATGTATGAGGTTTTTGTATGTATTTCCATTGTCCTTCATCCTCATTTTCCTCAAACACCTTTTGGATTCAAGACCACACCTATGGGGCTTCTTGTACACTTATTCAAAGCATCTTCTCATGAGGGCCATGCTTAAATATACTCCATAAGGGGACCACTTCAGAGACTTCTTCAAATACACCCATCACTTCTAGAGGCTTCTAGAATTCTTCTAGGGTTGACATCACCCATTACTTCTAGGGGATTTTGGGGCTTCTGGACTTCCTCTGGGATTGACATCAATGACAACCAGCTTTCCAACAACCTACTCTTCAATTGCATTCTTTATTTCCTTTAATTCTACCCATTTTTTCAAATAATCAATGCACATTGGGATGTGGTGCTTTTAGTTTGGAGGGTCAATGGGATCTACAAAGTCTAGGCCCCATTTTTCAAAAGGTTCCAATGAAACTTGGGGATACAGTGGAATATCATCCCTCTTGGAAAGTTGTCCTTTCCTTTATCACTCATCACAATGAGAGACACATTTATTAGCATATTTATGTAGAGTAGGCCAATAGTATCTTACTTGCAAGATTTTGTAAGTTATTCTCTTTGCTTCATAATGACCTCCACAAGGATAATCATGGGATGCATGGAGTATGTAAAGTATTTATTATTTCCTGACACATCTTATTACAATATAATCTACTCCAAGTTTGAAAAAATATCCCTTGATCCAAGTGTAGGTGCACTTTTCCTAGCAATATTGCAACATTATTTGTAAGAGAAGTTTTAAGGAATCTTTGCTACAATCAAGTACTTGGATGTATCAGTAAACCATGAGATTCCTATGGATATTGCAAAGAGATGTTCATTAGGAAAATTTTCATCTATAACGTCATCATTTGCAGTATCATTTAGTCTTGATAGAAAATATGCAACAACATTTTGTTTGATAGGCTTGTCAAGGATTGTTAGACAAAATTCTTGTAGCAATAAAATCCATCTAATTATCCTACTATTAATATCAGCGTTTTTCATTAAATACTTCATGGTAGCAAGTTTTGTATGCACCAATATTGTTCATATAGTGACATAATGTCTAAATTTGTTAATGGAATATATAACTACAATAAATGATTTATGTATGATAGTATAATTCATCTCTTCACAATATAATATTTTACTAATAAAATAGATTTCAAAGGGAATTTTTTATTCTTTTTGACCTATAATTTCCCATAATTCCCTATCAAATGCATCAGTATGAATGTGGAAGGGAATTTTCCACCTAGGACCATGAAATATAGTGGTTGAGATGAGTTTTTCTTTGATATTTTCAAAGGCTTTTTGGCATTCTATTGTCCAATAGAAGTAAATTTCCTTAGATAGAAATGTGAACCAGGGGGGGGCTAGTTTGCTAAAATATTTGATAAACCTACTATAGTACCCTGCATGGACAAGAAAACTTCTTACATCTTTTTGTTTTTGGGTTCTAGGAAGGTACTTGATTATGTTCACCTTGTCTTGGTCAACTTCAATTCCTTTGGAACATTTATAGTGACCTAAGGAAATCCCTTCACTCATAAGCATGTTGAATTTTTCATAACATAGTGATATGTTCATTTATTCACACCTTGTTACATTTTCAATATTTTTCAAGGATTCTGGGAATCAGTTTCCATAGGGTGTAAAATCATCTATGTATATCTCTATGGTGTCATGGATGAGATATAAAATATTCTTAGTACAATTCTTTGGAAAGTTGCAAGAGAACTGCAAAGTCCAAAGGGAAGGACCTTGTAGGAAAATGTGCCCCAAGGATAAGTAAAAGTGGCTTTATCTTGATCGTCATGGATAATCTATAATTGGTTATACCCATTAAACCCATCCAGGAATAAAAAGTACATTTTTCCTGATAGGACATCTAGTACTTGATCAAAGAAAGGAAAGGGGAAGTGGAATTTCCTTGTGTCTTTGTTGAGATCTATAAAATATATATACACCCTCCATTTTCCATTTTCTTAGCCACAATAACCAAGGGTGAGACCCATTCACTATCATATACTGGATAAATGAATCTTGCATCCAAAAGTTTTTGTAGTTCACCCTTGACTATCTCTTTTAAGGCAAGGTTTATTCTTCTTTGAGGTTTCCTAAATGGTGAAAATCCATCCTTTATGTAAATGTGGTGTGTATAAAGGTCTGTATGAATTTCTTTTGTATCCTTATAATCTCAAGCAAATGATGTTGTGTGATTCTTAAGGACAACCAACAATTGTTGCTCATGGAAAATAGTCAAATTAGAGTTGATTTTCAAAGTTTTATAAGGACATGTTTCCATTATTTTGACCATTTTTTGGTCAATATCAACAATGACTAAATATTTCCAAAAAAACCCTTTCAAATCACAAAAAAAATCATATTGTTCTTTTTGTTATTGGTCATTAAATCCTTCAATTTTCATAAATCTAGGACACATGTTTGCATGAAGTTTGAGATTAAAATGTCCTCGTCTATTGTTTTCATGGCCAAGGTTGTTTCAATTGTAAAGAGAGGGTGTACTAGTATTGTATGAAATGTTTCCTCTTATCCTTCTTTTCCTACCCACATAGGTATTTCATCTTCAATAAGTGGCTTGGAAGTGTTGTAGAGGACAAGTTTATTTTGAGATTAACCATTTTTAATGGTGATATTTATTTCCCTACAACTGATATATGCATCTAAAGTAGCTAAACAAGGTATTCCTAGGATGAGGGGTTATCCATTCATCTTATATTTTGTCTGATGCACTATGAAATCTATTGGATACTCCCATGAATCAATAGACACCATTACATCCTCTAATGCTCCCTAAGTATTTATAGTTGATATGTCTGCTATTTGGAGTACATCAGGTGTGTGTCTTAGTAGTCCTTGAAGGTATAGTGTAATAATAGCATCCTTTGTTACGATATTAATGGATAACCCAAGGTATATCAAGGTATTCTAGATGAGGTTTTTATTAACATAGACATCTACCACATTGTTGAATAGGTTTAAGTACTTAGGAACAAATACTCTTCCTAGCATGAGGTCTTTTAGTTGGCCTATCACATTTATTGTAGGAGAATCCTTCTTCTTTGTTCTAGGTTTCTTAATGAATTCCTATTTAATGAATTTGTTGTAAATAGGGACATTCTTAATATCTTGGAGGAGAGGTATCTTAAAACACAAGTTTCTAAGTTCTCCTAGGAGGCCATTTTTTTAAGGGGTGTAAACATTATTGGTGTCTAG
>JASDQU011508486.1:26474-44954 GCA_032191745.1 Picea mariana
ACTGGAGTCGTAACTTGTGCATACTATCTTCGTTTTAGGCACATGATAGCATGTTGGAAATTTGTATCTGAGGACTACACATATTGTCGTCAGATTCTAACTTCGGCCATAGACTAACTATGGCGAGCCCTAAAAATGATGTTTAGCGCCTCAAAACGGCCCCAGAAGTCAGGGACCTGAAAAATATGAAAAAATTGCCAAACTGGAAAACTGCCAAAATGAGTCAGTTCAAATAGGTGGGATGCCACCGACATCCATCTATATCAGCTTCAGTGTTGAACACCCCTTTTTCTTTCTACGTGCATATCCTCTAGATTTATGAAACCCTGAACTCCCGAAGGGTCCACCCTTACACGTGATGGCACATTAAATGCAGAGGCAAGGATAGGTGGGTCCCGAGTACTCCACCCACTATTAGGCCAAGCAAATATTTGCCAAGATAATGACATGCAGCCATGAAAAGATGACACGTGGCCCCATCAATGGGTGGCACGTTTCACGTTCTAATGGGAACATAGGGTCTGTGAAAATCATGAATCAAGGTGACACATGGCATGTTGAACGTAGCCCCACGTCACCCTAGGTGACGTCAGCATGCCATGTCACTTCAGACAAATAGCTTTCCAATTCCCCTTATATCCCATGGTCGGGATGGTTCCACATAGATTGATAGATCTACAGCCTCCATTGCTTCGCAACTTCAGCGTTCAGGGAATTTGTCATGTAATCTTCTCTTTACTTCCGAAGTGGTCAGCACTGAGCTGACCACTATCTAGATCCAATGGTCAGGAGGGATCCTGACACATCCTCAGTTCAATGGTTCGTGTCACTTCACGACTTCAGCGTTCAGGGTTTCTACCCGCTTAACACTCATTTTCTCCTGGAGTAGGACTTTGTCAAAGTGTTATACACAAATCCTTTCACCGGTTGATCATATGGTTAGGAGGGGTTCTCAATGGACTCCCTAGATCCACAACTCACATTAATTCACAACTCTGGCATTTGGGGGTTTTGGTGTTATGACACCTTTGTTCTTCCAAATTGTTCAACATCAGACTGACCATGGCGTAGATCCAACGATCATAGGATATCCCAAAGTGTCCCCGGATCTACGGTCTTCATCACTTTGTGATTTTGGCATTTGGGGATTCCTTCTGCTTAACAGTCCTTTTCACCCAAAGTGGTCAACGCAGGAATGACCGCGACATAGATCCAATGGCCAAGAAAGACCCTGAGGGTCCTCATATCTATGGCTAATGTTACTTGGCAACTGGTAAGTGGGTCATGGTTTTAACGGTGGCCATGATCACGGTTAGGGAAACCTCCAGATATCAGTCAACCTTGCTAGTAACCATACCAGAAGGTTACTTGCGGGTTTTTTTTAGGGTTGTGAAGTCATACGTCCCGGAGCTCCGAACTCCCGAATTTCTGAAGCTAGAAAAGCTTCTCTCCTTTTAGGCCTAGTGAAGGGTTCCCAGATCTTGGTCATATGGATCCTCTGATAGGTCTTGGGGCTGCATGCCCAACTCTTTACTGTGATTTAGTTATGGCCATGGACATGAGCCCTCTGTCACACCGAAAACTGGTTTGAAGGAAACACCTTCCATTCATGGGACTTAAGTTCTAAAACAAAGGTATTTCTCGACCAGTATAAGAACAGTAAACGTATTCTTAGATTCATTTACAAACCCACGTCTAGCAGTTCTACTACTGCTAAGCAAAGGAAAAAAGAAACCATGCAAATACAACGGCTCATAGAAAAATACTAAGAATTTCTAATGATTAATCAAACAATGTAAATCTTAATCATAAACACAGACATTCAATCGTCACTTCCATTCTAGTACACATAGTATAAAAATACTTATTAGGAAACCAGAATTGTGAAGCAATTGCTGAGATGGGTGCATGTTTCCACCCAACCATAGGCACAACCACTCCTGAATAGATTTAATATTGGTCACCCCCTAGCTAGACCATGATTCTCTGAGACAGGCTCTTCCTTCTCATTCCACAACAGTCGGGGACGGAGGTTACTCTCCTCCTCCCAAAGGAACTTGGAAAAATGGTTTTCTCTCCACCAAGCAAGGGGGCTTACAACAAATACTTCCTCAACCACTCATCTTCTCTGCAACCCTGTTTATCATCTTGGACTGAAAATTCTTCTAGCAACTTCTTGCACCCAAAGAAATTTTGTTACTTAGTTCTCCTTTGAACCAGAGAGTTGCACGCACTCTTCTCTTTCGTGAAGAATGGTCTCTAGACTCATCTTCCTCGCCAGTCCTCTCTGCCAATGAATTCCCCTCTTTTCTTTCCTTCCTCAACAAGATTGTGTGGGTTTGAATCCCTAGTTTGTGGTTAGGTCAGGAAGTGTTTTAGGTGGGTACTATGCCCATCTCCTCATTAATTCTTGAGGAGGGATTCCCAACTACCATCCTGACTGGTAATTTATTTATGGGTCAGAGAAATGTTCTAGGTATAAGTAATTTAAATCCAGTAAGGTATTGGTCTAGTGGGGGTCATCTCAACCATCGTTGGTTCCCCTCACCATCTCTCTCATAGCATCATGATCTACCTTGGAAAACCCCCTTTCAGCAGTTATGCAACACTATCCATTTTTAATTAATAACAGAAATGCATACATTACCTTTTATAACAAAAAGGTTCATCAAATCCAACATCCACACATATCCAGTCTGCCATGGTGTTTTGGAAAGTTATAGTTATATTTACAAGTTGGGGGAAGCAAGTTTGTTACAATCCCCTCCCCTTAAAGGAACATGTTACTCTATTTTCTACCTGACAATGTGCTATGTATGTACAGAAGTAAACAAAAATGGGTATGCATGTTTCATGCCATCCTCCATTTCCCGTGTAGTTTCATTTGGACCAAAGTGTTTCCACTGTACCTTGACATATGAAATGGTTATGTTTCTGAGTGGGATTTCCTTCATGTCTATTATGCATTGTGGCTCTAGCAGGAATTCTCCCTCTGGTTCTACTTGAATCAAAGACCAATCAATTATATGATTAGAATCATGTACATATTTATTCAGTAACGAAACATGGAAAACATTATGTGCCTTCACTGTGGCAGGAAGTGCTAGTCTATATGCTATAGGTCCCACTCTATCCAAAATTTCAAAGGGTCCACAATACTGAGGTGCCATCTTGGCACAGGCTCCCATTCGCAAGGAACTTTTTATGGGTCTAACTCGAAGATACACATGATCCCCTGCTTTAAACTCTCTAAGAGTTATTTTTCTGACTGCATAGCTTTTATGGATATCCTGAGCTATTTTCATATTTTGTTTTATCTGAACTACTTGTTGTTCCATTTCCTTTAGCATATCTGGCTCGATCATAATTATGTCTACTAGGTTATTCCAACTGATTGGAATATTGCATTGTCTACCATAGAGGGCCTCAAAAGGGCTCATCTTCAAGGACTCTTGATAGCCATTGTTATAAGCAATATCTACAAATGGTAGGTAGTCTTCCCACTTCTTGGGTTGATGAATTACATGCATCCTTAATATGTCCTCTAACACTTGGTTTACCCTCTCTGTCTTTCCATCAATTTGAGGGTGATAGGTTGTACTAAATAGCAATTTAGTTTTAAACCAGCAAATAGAGATTTCCAAAAGTTGGAAGTAAATTTTGTATCTCAATCAGATATGATTTCTTTAGGAATGCCATGCAGTCTAAATATTTCCTTCATGAAAATACTAGCAATATCTATTGCCTTGCAAGTTGATTTGACGGGAATAAAGTGAGCAGCCTTTCTCAGTTTGTCCACAACTACGATGATGGTGTCATTATGTTTGGTTGATTTCAGTAACCCTGTGATGAAATCCATGGAGATGGTTTCCCATTTCCATTCTAGGATTGGTAGGGAATGAAACAGCCCTACTAGATGTCAGTGCTTTTCCTTAACCTGTTGACATTCTAGACATTTAGCTAAGTAATCAGCTATGTCCTTTTTTAGTCTATGCCAATAAAATAGTTTCCTAGTGGCTGTGATCATTTTATGATAACCAGGATGACCAGTATATGGTATTTTGTGTAGTTCATCCATTATGAACCTCTTCAAGTCATCACAATTTGGAATATACAACCTACCTTTGTAAGTTAGCAGACCATCATTCAGTAATTGATAACCCTCATACTTCAACCATGTGGGCTCTTTCTCTAAGTATGATTTCACATTATTGAAAAATGCATTTGTTTCTTGTGCACTTTTGACTCTCTCCTTGATGTCTAATTCACAGGTGCTTACAACTTCCAAGTGAATTACTTTCATACTTCTACTAAGGGCATCAGCCACCCTATTTTATTTTCCTTTGATATGTTTGATTTCAAAATCAAACTCACTAAGGAGAGCCATCCATCTAGCTTGTATAGCATTGAGTTTTGGTTGATCGAACAGATATCTCAACCCACTATGGTCTATCATAAGCAAAAATATCCTACATAGGAGGTAATGCCTCCACGTTTTTAAAACATGTACTATGGCAGCCAATTCCAAATTGTGGGTCACATAATTGATTTCATGCTCATTCAATATTTTGGATTCATAGCAAATCACATGTCCTTGCATAAGGACTCCTTCGAGCCCTCTTCCTTGCAGGAATTGGTACACACAAGGAAGTCCTTGTTTGGGTCTACAATCTTCAGCACAGGTGCATTGGTTACAAGGTATTTCAGTTCTTAGAATCTCTCTTCAAATTCTGATGTCCAAATGAATTTAAATCCCTTTTTCTGAAGGGAGGTGATTGGGAAACCAATCTTGGAAAATCCCTTTATGAACCTTTTATAGTATCCTGCTAGACCCATAAAGGATATTATATCAAATACATCCTTTGGGGTATGTGAATCCATAATGGATCTAATCTTGTTAGGATCAACTGCCACTCCTTTAGAAATAACATGGCCTAAGTAATGGACTTGTTTTTGGAAAAAGTCACACTTACTAAACTTAGCATAGAGTTGATGTTCTCTTAGCACTTGAAGCACTAGCTTGAAATGTTCTCCGTGCTCTTCCCTATTCTTATAATAGATTAGGATATCATCAATGAAAACCAACACAAATATTTACAAGAACTCATTGAGTATATTATTCATTAAGCACATAAAAGTGGCTAGTGCATTGGTAAGCCCAAATGGCACCACCACAAATTCATAGTGCCCATATCTTGTCCTAAAGGTTGTTTTGTGGATGTCTTCATCCTTAATTTGAACTTGATGGTGTCCATACCTCAAGTCAATCTTGGATAAAATTGTAGCACACCTTAATTGGTCAAACAAATCATCGATCCTTGGCAAGGGATACGTATTCTTAATGTTCATATTATTGAGTTGTTTATAGTCTATGCACAACTTGAGTGTGCCATCCTTATTTTTCACAAACAAGGTTGGTGCTCCCCATGGATAGACACTAGGATGAATGTATCCTTTGTCCAACATCTCCTTTAGTTGTAGTTTGATCTCAACTATCTTTGTTGTTCTCAGTATATAGGGTTTCCTAGACACTGGCACCACTCCCTGTACAAGTTCTATTGAAAAATCATTATCTCTTCTTGGAGGTAGACCTGGTAACTCTTCTAGAAACACATATTTATACTCTCTTAATATGGGATGGTCCTCTAGGTTTGGTTTATTGTTATCAACAGATTTAAACACCAGGGATGATTTTAAGGATGGAAATTTATTTTAAAATGTGGAAACCTTGGTGAATCTTACTAATCCTGCATATGCCAACAATAAATGATTGGCGATATTTTGTAAAAATATTCAAATTTCTAAGGATTTTATATAGTTTTTATAATTTTTTGGCAATTTTTAAGGTAAAATAATTTTATCCTATAGAATTTGGGCGAATCATTTTTAAAATAGTGAATCTTGTTTTTGGAAAAACCATGGAAAATTATCCCATGAGTGAAATTTAGCCCCTAAAATCATCCTTGTTAAACACTTGTATTGCATAAAAAGGGCATCATTTTCTACAATACTTCTTCACTTGAAGGGCTGATATTTGTCTCATTGAGACAGGATTTTGAATTCCTTGTAGGTTCATTTTTCTCCCTTCTTCATCTTCACACTCCAAAGTTTAATTGTAACAGTCCAACTTGGTTTTATGGGCAGCCAACCAGTCCATGCCAATCAGCAAGTCATAGGATCCTAAAGGGAGCATGTTTAGGGTTTCTCAAGTGGGTAATCCATTTATAATGAATTGGCATGCTAGTATGACCTATGTTACCTTTATTTTGGTTCTAGTGGCTAGTTGTAATAGCCATTATTTAACATGTTTTACTTGCTGCAATTTACATTTCTCAACAATTTTAGGGGCAACATAAATCAAATTAGAACCAAGGTCAATTAAAATGGAAACTAGATGGTTGGCAATCATACCTTCCATCTCCACCACTGAAGCTTGGTGTTCAGATTGTATATTATTCAAGGCTACATAAATCCATGGCATGCTCCTAGCCACATCATTGACTTTGGTAGCCTCCTGGATATTGTAGACCCTCCTATGTTTTTGTTGACTATGTGGACAATCCCTATGAAAATGTCCTTCTCCATAACCCCAACATTTCAAGGGTTCTTTATTTGTGTTATAATCCTTACCTGAGGCTACTCCAAAAGGTTTATGTTGAACAGGATAGCCTAACTGAGAGGGGGGGGGTGAATCAGTTAGATAAAATTTATTTCTTTTCTTTAAAAAAGATTACTCAATGAACACAGATTATGCCTTTTACTATATGTCTTTGCTACAAATCATTCAGATCAATTAATATGCACTCACATAAATAGACAATGACACAGATATTTTCATGAGGAAACCCAAAAGGGAAAAAACTCTTCTTCTTATGAATGAAAGGCAAGCTCCAACTTTTCTTTACATTCTTATTTTATCTAAGCTACAACCCAGATGAGGTTGCTACCTCTGTTTCTTCAGCACCTACTGAATGGAAGCTACAACGCCCAGATGTACAAGCACCAACTTGTATAGGAGACTTTTACAGTCTCCCCTTGCTCCTCCCTACCACCCTGGAATCCTTCTCTGTCACTAAGAACCTGCAAACCAACTCTTTATCTTCTCTGTCAAAGATTAAGCATTCAAATCCTCTCTGTTTATATATTCATATCATAATCCATTCTTGACCAAACCACTTAGATTTATCAATCTATGCATATGTTTTCTCTCCTTAATCTTTGCTCTATCTTCATCAGTTCTTCTCACTGTCCCTGTTTAATTTTATTTTAGTTCATCTTAATTTACAGAAATGAATTTTAATTTTCTCCTCTGTGTTTTTTTTCAGAGCTTCGGCTCTACCATAATTCCCCTCCTATCACACACAATTTCACTCGTATTTACCCTGTACATTCAAAGCGTACACTGGAACCCTCAGGCTTTGAAGATTCAATTACAATAGCTGAATAACTACCTTACAGTGATCATCATTGGCCAAGGCATCAAGAAGAACAGTATCCACACGATCAGTTTAAATATTTAATCAACATCGTTCGATGAACATATGTTTGTTTTGACTTTTCATCATAGAATAACCCTCGAGCGCTTCAAAAAGACACTTGTGCTAAACCATATGCCCATTGGCTGTGACCATAGGCTAATCAAAATGTGTTTCTCATTTCGCATTTCGGCAATTTTGTGTCGAAGGGTCTCGACACTCCAAGTTGTGATTCCTGAAATGGAGAGTAGCTTCATGCTAGCTCTTCCCTCTCACATGACCATCGATGATAACCACTGGCTACGCCAAAAATGCATTTCGCATTTCGGTGTTTCACATTTCGACATTTCAGCATTCGGCATTTCGCATTTCGTCATTTTGGCATTACTATGATGAAGTCTTTCAACACTCCAAGTCGCAATCCTCGATATCTGCTTTTCTTCGATCGAAGGCCCGTGGAATTTTGTGATCAAACGGTCCTGATCTCATCAAGACTTTGTGTTTCACGATTTCGTGTATCGTGATATCGGAGGTTGGAGCACCTCCTTTCTTTGACTTTCCAGTCAGCAAAAAGATGATCTGTGACCACTTGTCCTGCCCGAAGATGGACGGTCCTCCTACTTTCGGGATTTTATAAGCCCACTTCACCTTGCACTTTAAAGAACATGTAGATTCTCATGGATCTGATGATGGTCAAGCCCTGCGCTCAGATCTAATGCCCGAGATCCATTCTCTTCTACTGCGCAGTCCTTCCTTTCTGAATTCCTAACTCCTTCCTTTTTTAATTCCCGAGTTCTAAAGGTTCCTTTCTGCTAACCACCGTGCAGTTGCTTCTCTCGGTCTTATGGATTTAAGTTTGACATTAATGACAAAACCAAGCCCTGTGCAAACTGACCAACAAACTCCCCCTTTGGCGTGACAAAACCAAGCCCTGTGCAAACTAACCAACAAACTCCCCCTTTGGCGTGACAAAACCAAGCCCTGTGCAAACTAACCAACAAACTCCCCCTTTGGCATTGATGGAAAACTTTAAATCTCTTCTCCCCCTTTTGACATCTATGGCAAAGGAAACAACCATACTCCCCCTGAGCAATGAAAACCAACTATAAAGATGTGTCATTTCAGCAGCAACTCCCCCTATCAAAATAGTCAATAAACATGTGCAGACTGATTTTATTATGAAGCTCTTGCAAAATTTGAGAGTGAAATGAAATTACAGAGGGTAAACCCCCAACTGATCCTTGAGACTGTCAAATTGCATTTTAGGTAAAGGTTTAGTAAATACATATGCAATCTGATCCTTTATGCCAACATATTCCAGTTTAATAACATTAGACATAACCTGCTCTCTTAGAAAATGAAATTTGATGGGAATGTGCTTTGTTTTTGAATGCATAACAGGATTTTTAGAAATATTAATTGCACTTGTATTATCACAGAAGATAGGTATAGGTTCATCACAATGAATATGGATATCTTCCAGCATTTGTTTCATCCATAGAACCTTAGTGCAACAAGCTGCAGCTGCTATGTATTCTTCTTCAGCAGTAGAAAGAGACACTGTTGATTGTTTTTACTTGACCAACTTACAAGATATCCTCCAAGCAAAAATGTTGCTCCACTAGTACTCTTCCTGTCATCAACACAACCTACCCAGAAAGCATCAGTGAAAGAATATAAATCAAGTTGATTACCTGTAGGATACCACAAACCATGCTCTGTTGTCCCCTTAAGATATCTGAAAATTCTTTTGACTGCAAGTAGATGAGAAGTTTTTGGTGAAGCCTGAAACCTGCCAACTTGACAAACTGCATGCATAATATCACGTCTTGTAGTTGTATCATAAAGAAGACTAACAATCATAGATATGTACACTGTCTGATCAACATCTTTAGTATCATAAAACTTACTTAATTTACAGCAGTAACCATGGGAGTGCCAACTGGTTTAGAATCTTCCATCTGAAATTTCTTAAGCATTTCGTTGATATATTTAGTTTGAGAGATGCAAATACCTTTATCAGATTGAGTAATTTGTAAGCCTAAGAAAAACTTCATTTCTCCTAGCATGGACATCTCAAACTCTTTATGCATACTTTCAGGAAACTGTTTACTGAGCCTATCGTCATCACTACCAAAAATGATATCATCTACATATATCTCAACAATGATCAGCCTATCATTTTCTTCTTTAATGTAAATATTACTATCAGTGTTACCTTCCCTGAATCCTTGCTACCTCAAGTAATTGTCAAGTCTGGAATACCAAGCCCTTGGTGCTTGCTTCAGCCCATACAATGCCTTTTTCAACCTGTAAACATATTGTTTTGCTTCTTGTACCTGAAAACCATCTGGTTGTTCCATATATACTTATTCCTCTAAATCACCATTCAAAAATGCAGACTTTACATCCATTTGGTAAACTTTAATGTGTTTAGAACTAGCATAAGCTAGAATCGATCTAATGGATTCCATTCTTGCAACAGGAGAAAAAGTTTCTCCATAATCTATTCCTTCTACCTGTGCATACCCTTTACAAAACAATCTAGCCTTATTTCTAGTTATTTTACCTGCTTCATCCATCTTATTTCTGAAAACCCATTTAGCCCCTATGAGATTCTTATTCAAAGGTCTAGGAACCAATTCCCATGTTTTATTCTTTTCTATTTGACTAAGTTCTCCATTCATTGCTTTCATCCAGTATTCATCTTTAATTGCTTCTTCAATTCTTTTGGGTTCAATCAGAGAAAGTAAAGATACATGTTCATGAGTTGAGGTGGATTCTTGCCTTCTACTTCTTGTTCCAACACCTACATTTAAGTCACCAATTATCTGTTCTTCAGGGTGTTTTTTTTGTATTCTCTTTCTTGGAGTCTTTGATGGAGTCATGCTTTTGGATGGAGTTGTGCCCTGTATCAAAGTAGAAATTAATTTTTCACTGTCAGCAGCCTTAGTTTCTTCTGTTTCACTTACTTCTTCATCCATCTTATGTTTGTCATATATTTCATGTATTTGTTGATCCTTTTGTTTAGATTTGGACTTCAAAAATGAGGACTCGTCAAACCTTACATCTATATATTAAACAATATTTCTTAATCTGATATTATAGCATTTATAAGCCTTTCTTGAACATGAATATCCAACCAATATGCCTTCATCAGTTCTAGAGTCTAATTTTCCCAGATCTTTATTAATTGTTTTAATGTAACACTTACTCCCAAAAATTCTAAAATGTTTTGTGTTTGTTGGTCTTCCTTTCCATAATTGATAGGGTGTCTTATCAGTATTATTTCTTATCAAACTTCTATTCAAGATGTGTACAGCAGTGTGAACATCTTGAGGCCAAAACATGTCATTCAATCTGGACTCATTTAACATTGTTCTTGCCATTTCCATAACAGTTATGTTTTTTCTTTCAACAACACCATTTTGTTGAGGTGTTTCCGTAACAGAGAAATGTCTTTTAATTCCATTTTCATCATAGTAATTGTTAAATTATTTTGACACAAACTCTCCTCAATTGTCTGACCTTAAGCACTTAATCTTCATATCAATTTCATTTTCAGTCAATTCTTTGAAAACTTGAAAGCAGCTAAATGTTTCAGACTTCTTTTTCAATAAAAACAACCAAGTCATTCGAGTAAAATCATCCACAAATAACAGAAAGTATCTTTCACCATTTAGACTTGTTGTCCTCATAGGTCCACATACATCAACATGTATTATTTCCAAAGGTTTTGTTGTATAATATTCCTTTGTTTTAAACTTGACTCTAGTTTGTTTACCATGTTGACATTGTTTACAAATAGAGTTGGAAAGATTCTTTATGACAGGTAAATTCCTTATTGCCTCCTTTTTATTTAACTGAATCAGATTGTCAAAGTTAATATGCCCAAGTCTTTTATGCCATAACCAGCTTTCATCTTCATGTCCAAGACAGCAATTTTCATCCTTCTCATCTAAAATGTATATGTTATTTGATTTCCTTGTAGCTGTTCCAACTAACTGATTTGTTTTAACATCCCTGATTTGACATTGTTTATAATCAAATATCATAAGATGCCCTTTATTGTTAAATATAATGTAACCTCATAGTCTGACTGTACACTGCCAACTATCCTGGCCAGCTGTACTTTCATTTCTTGATTTGCTTGAGCCTATTTAGCTCATCTCTTTTTCCCTTTTCTATATGTACTCTTTTCTTATATACTCAATATACTGAATACGATTTCTAATCTGTTATTTCTCTGTATTCTCTGCTTCTCATTTTATAATGGTATCAGAGCTTCAGACATAAGCCTCTTCACACAGTCTGGAGAGCAACCCAATCTTAAGGAGCATAGATCTTACACTTTGAACGAGATCACGGGACGCAGATTCTTCAAAAATCCTGGAGAGAAATCCGCAGTCCTCCATCCGCTCAAAAGATCGTTGCAGAAAGCAAACATGAGGAATCAGAGCGCAATACACTCAAAATATTTAGGAAACAGAGCTGCAGAAGGAAAAGAATCATGAAATTCGTAAAAGCTTGAGGAAATAGAGCTACAGAAGAGAAAAACTTCATAAGTTCTTTAAAGAATTCGTGAAATTCCATCTTACGGAGAGAATTTTGCAAAGAGCGCCAAGGACAAGCCAAAGCAGCAAAGGAAAAATAGAACATCCATAATATCGGCCCTGCGAACAGATCTAATTGATCGATTGAGTTCAGAAAGGATGAGGAGTGCCCAGAAAAGGAAAAATATTTTCAGCCGTTAGATCTAGTGCATATAGCCGACAACCGTTGGATCAAGCGAAGTTTCATGGAGGATAACGGAGGGGCCATTCAACTCTCAAAGCACAGGAAATTAAATTTGGACCATCATATTTATCTCAGAGGACCGATAGTCATTGGATCCAGGAGAAAGTGCATGAGGCTTAGTCCTCTAGAGAGCACAGGAGAAAATCCGACTTGCGAAGTCGTGAAATTCCGAAATTGTTGGGACTGTCCATCAAGGAGGAAACATGGCGAGATCTCGGTATTTCGCTGACTCGCAAGGAGTAAAGGTCATAGATCATACTAGTGAGCATTCACGAATCATGAAATCACGACTCGATCTGAGCTGTTGGAATGAAAAATATCGTGAGTCGTCGATCTGACGTTTGACTTCATGAAACGTGAAATCCCAACGAAATCTGGACTATTAGATTTGGAGGAGCGTGAACCGTTGATTTGGAAGGCTCAAAATTTTTGACATTTTGGAGTTCGGGGTTTGGAGAACATCCTGGAGAGAGTTCAAGGGTCGCAAAATACCGATTCATGAAATCCTGAAAGGATCTTGACCGTCAGATCATGGGAGGATCTGGACCGCCGATCCGCAACATAGGATAAATCGGAGTTTCGAATTTCGAAATTCCAAGGAGGAAAGGTTGGAGTTGCATCACAACTTCGCTAACCATGAAATCTCGAAAAGTGGACCATGTTCATAGCGTCATGTTCATGTGGAGGAAGGATACGAGAGGAGTTTAGGCCTCGTTAAGCCCCTTTTGGAGTTCGGGAGTTGGAGAGTGAGGAGTGGCTCACACACCTATACTCTTGACGTCATGAAACGTGATGTGCTCTTTGTGAGATAAGCCAGTGGTCATGGGTAGTGGCTATGTGAGGAAGGAGCTCGAGCTCAGTGCTTATTTGTGTGGGGCTGAGTTCGCATTTGGACCGATTCTACCATTACAATTGCTACAGTTGCAAAATAACAGATCTCAGAGTCCTGAATCAGTATATCTTTCACTCGGATAGTCAAATCCAGTCAGATCGAAGTCAAAGAAGTAGTCTACACCGTGTATTTCCATCTAATGTCACTTCAAGAAATTCGAAGACCCAATTTTCCCACAAGAAACAGGTAAACACGAAATTTTCTAACAATTTTTTTTCTATTGTGTTAAAAAAATTTTAAAGATGCCCATGTCTAGCAATTTAGGACCAACTCAAGGACCGATTCTTCTTGGAAAGAATTATGAGTTTTGGTCTCTTCGAATGAGATCCTTCTTGCAAGCAAAAGAGTGTTGGGATCCAATGGATATTGGATATGTGGAACCAGATCCAGCAGACCTTGTTGTCGTGACCAACCAACAGAGAATTTCTCAGGCAACACAAAGGAACAAAGAAAACAAGGCAAAATTATGGATTCAAAATTCAGTGGATGACTCGATTTTCTCAAAAATCACAAGCATTGTTACTTCAAAAAAGGCATGGGACATCCTTAAATCAGCCTACCAAGGAAATGACAGGGTCAAAACAGTCAAACTGCAGACCTTGCGGATGCAATTCGAGACTTTAAGAATGACAGAGTCTGAAAATGTTGATCAATTTATGACTAGAGTCACGGGAATCGTGAACCAGATCAGATTGACTGGTGAAGCCATTCCTGATCAACTCATTGTTGAGAAAGTCCTCAGAAGTTTACCAAAGAAATTTGAAATGGTCATTACAGCAATCCTTGAATCCAAGGATCTGTCACATTTTTCAACAGATGAACTAATTGGTTCCATGTTGACACACGAGACCAGACTGCATCTCATAGATTATTCAATCGCCAATTCCTTCAAAACTCAATTCTCTCTCAGCAGAGGAAGAGGTAGAGGAAGAGGCATAGGTCACCAAGGAAGAGGGAGCAGTCCAAGTAACCCTCACTCAAGTGGAGGTCACAAACAATAGAACCTGAATCAATCTTTCCAAGGTCACAGACAACAGAACCAGAATCAGAATTGCCAGCCTCAAAGAGGCAGAGGGAGAATATCAAATGACAAATCAAGCATACAATGCTATTACTGCAAAAAGTTTGGACACTATGAATCTGAATGCCAGAAGAAGCACGCATATCGTCTTTCAGGCAGAGCACATATCTCACATCATGAAGGAGAAACCTCCAAAGGTATGTTTCTCTCATGCCACAAGACTGAAGAACATCATAAATATCTCTGGTTTTTGGACAGTGGATGCAGCAATCACATGATAGGTAACAAAGATTTACTCTCATGCATTGATTCTTCAATTTCCTCTGATATTACACTTGGAAATGATTCCTTAGTCAAAGTTCAAGGAAAAGGAATTGTACATATTCTTACTAAACAACATGTAAAGAAAGACATAAACAATGTTTATCATGTTCTAGATCTACTAAGTGTAGGACAGCTCATTGAACATGGCTATAAGGTACTTTTTGAGGGATCCTCATGCAGGATATATGATAAAACCCCCAGTAGAAAATTGATTTCTGAAATCCACATGACTCAGAATAGGATGTTACCCTTGACCCTCATAACTACAAATCTGATCCAAACATATGCACAAAGTGCATCCACCCCCAATGAAACTATGGTTTGGCATACAAGATTTGGACATCTACCCTTTCAGAGTTTAATTCTTCTACAGAAGCACTCCATGGTCAAAGTTCTCCCTATCTTCAAAGAGAAAAATCCCCCATGTGAGTCTTGCATACTTGGAAAACATAAGAGAACTAGTTTTCCACAGTCCTCCACTCAAGCCAAACAACATCTTGAACTTGTTCACACTGACCTATGTGGACCAATGCAAATAGATTCAATAGGTGGTAGCTCTTATTTTCTAACGTTTATTGATGACTTTAGCAGGAAAATATGGATCTATTTTCTCAGACACAAGTTTGAAACTTTTGCAAAATTCAAAGAATTCAAAGCTGAAGCTGAAAAACAGAGTGGAAAATATGTAAAAGCAATCAGGTCAGATGGAGGAGGAGAGTACAGCTCCAAAGAATTTGCAAATTTCTACAAATCACAAGGCATCATCATGCAAACTATAGCCAGGTATACTCCACAATAGAATGGAGTGGTTGAAAGGAAAAATCAGACAATTATGAACATGGCAAGAAGCCTAATCAAATAGAAATGTCTGTCAAATACTTTTTGGGCTGAAGCAGTAGCATGCTTAGTCTATCTCTTGAATAGATCTCCAACCACTAGTCTCAAGATGAAAGTCCCTCAAGAAGCATGGAGTGGGACAAAGCTAAATGTTGCTCATCTAGGGACATTTGGATGCATAGCATACGCTCACATACCTTCCGAATTAAGGAAGAAACTGGATGAAAGAAGTGAGAAATGTATCTTTACTGGATACAATGAAACATCAAAATCTTACAGGATTTACAATCCAATCTCAAAGAAACTAATTCTCAACGGAGATGTAAAATTTCTGGAAAATCAACTCTGGAACGAATCTGAAAATCAGCAAATGGAAAGTCAAAATCCATTGCTTCCCAGTCCTGAAAACGCAGAAGATTTAGGAAAGCCAATACCTCAACCTACACTTCCAAGATTGCAAGTACAAGAACAATCTGAAATTTCTCAGGATCACTCAACTTCAAGCAGAGACTCATCCTCTGAACTTCAAAACCAAAGAACTTGAATTTTGAGAGAAATCCATCAGCAGTTGGATGGCATTGAACATCACAGCCTTTTTTCTTTAATGTCATGTCAACCCACATCTTTTAAAGAAGAAGCTAAGGAGCCACATTGGGTTCAAGCCATGAACCAAGAGATTGAATCCATTGAGAAGAACAAGACGTGGGATCTTGTTGATCTGCCCAGACACAAGAAAAGTATTGGTGTCAAGTGGGTTTACAAAACTAAACTCAATAAAAAGGGATAGATTGAAAACAACAAGGCAAGACTTGTTGCCAAAGGATTCTCACAACAACCAGATACTAATTATGGTGAAACTTTTGCTCCAGTAGCACGATAGGACACTATAAGGACTCTCTTAGCCATAGCAGCTCAACACAAATGGAAAGTATAACAAATGGATGTCAAGTCAACTTTCCTAAATGGTGTCTTAGAAGAAGAGGTCTATGTGGATCAGCCACCCGGATTTGAAGTCCAAGAGCAGCCAACCAAAGTATATCTGTTGAAGAAAGTCTTATATGGCTTAAAACAAGCTCCAAGATCTTGGTACAGTAGAATTGACACTTACCTGATCAAAATTGGTTTCAGCGGAAGCCAAAATGAGCCAACTTTATACACCAAAATGGATCAGCGTGGTAAAATTATGATTGTATGTTTATATGTTGATGACATGATATATACTGGAAATATTGAGTTAACCAGTTTTAAACATGCCATGCAATCTGAGTTTGAAATGACAGATCTTGGCATAATAAAATATTTTATGGGAATTGAGGTTGATCAATCAACCAAAGGCATTTTTGTCCGCCAGCAAAAGTATGCAGCAAACATCATCAAAAGATTTTGCATGGAAGACTGCAATCCAACAGAGACTCCTATACCCCTAGGCACAAAATTGAGCAAGAAAGATGAAGGCCCTATAGTGGACCCTACCCTATACAAAATTTTAGTAGGAATTTTGTTGTATCTTACAACAACTAGGCCTGATATTATGTATGCAGCCAGCCTTGTTTCCAAGTTTATGGAATCCCCCAAAGATTCTTACTAGAAGATGGCGAAAAGGATTCTAAGATATGTTGCAGGAACTCTCAATTTTGGCTTATGGTACACTCAATCTGATGATAATCATCTCTCTGGTTACACAGACAGTGATTTTGTAGGAAGCCTAGATGACAGAAAAAGCACCTCATGACATGCTTTTCACCTGGGCACGAACCTGATTTCATGGGCATCAAAGAAGCAACCCATTGAATCAATATCTTCTACAGAGGCAAAGTATGTCACTTCTACCTCAGCTTCCTGTCAAGCTATGTGGCTGAGAAAAATATTGAATGATATGTCATATACAGAAAAGGAGCCAACTCCTATCTTCTGTGACAACACCTCAGCAATTGCTCTATCCAAAAATCATGTGTTTCACAAGAAAAGCAAGCATATTGACACTCATTTTCACTTCATTTGTGAGCTCGTCAATAATGGTGACATAGCACTTCAATTATGTGGCTCTCGAGATCAGCTTGTAGATATTTTCACAAAGCCACTGGGAAAATCCGTTTTTTATTTTCAGAGACAGCACTTGGGCATTATCAGTGCTGATGTTTGTAAATGTTGACTTTAAGAGGGAGTGTTAAATATATTGTAACCTCAACAGTCTAACTGTACACTGCCAGCTATCTTGGCCAGCTGTACTTTCATTTCTTGATTTGCTTGAGCATATTTAGCTGAGCTCTTTTTCCCTTTTCTATATGTACTCTTTTCTTATATACTCAATATACTGAATACGATTTCTACTATGTTCTTTCTTTGTATTCTCTGCTTCTCATTTTATCATTTATCACATGTTTGACTTACACTCAACAAGTTATGTTCCATATTTTCAACCAGTAAAACATTTTCATCCATTATGTCTTTGTTCAAACAAATAGTGCCTCTTCCAACTATTCGAGTTGATTGATCATTACCAAATGTGACTGAACCTTCTTTTCTTTCATCTAAAGAATCAAAGAATTTTTTTTTTCCTGTCATGTGTTTTGAGCATCCACTGTCCACACACCACTTAACTTTATGATCAGCTTGTAAAGCAAGTTTGCACTCTTAAATTTCTAAATGATCATTCTTCCTTTTCCAATAACTAGTTTTCTCATTTGTGTATTGGTTTATAACAGATTTTTGAAAATTCATTGGACAATTTCTTGAAATATGTCCAAAGTTATTACACCTATAGCATTCAACTTCAAATTTCAAATCATCAAATCTATTATGTGAGTTCTTCACATTGTTCTGAATAGATTTATCGTGTCTTCTTTCATACTCAAATCTAGATATGCCATCACTGTTATGTGCACTTATGTTTCTTGAAAAAACATTACAGAAAGTTTCTTTGTGTCCATACTTATAACAAAAGAAACAGTAACCTTCAAACCTGTTTTGATGACTACCATAACTTTTTCTATGCATTGTTGAAGCCTGATTATCTTCTTGCTTTTCTGATCCTTTTTGCTTGTATGTGTTTTTCTCATTTGTATGTTTTGTACCTACTTTTTCAAGACTTGAACTAGAGCTTGTATTAGTAACTTCAGACTTATACCCAATTC
>JASDQU011508487.1:4219-22643 GCA_032191745.1 Picea mariana
TACTAAATATGTCTATTAAGAGAAGCATCTAGAGGAAGATCCTTCTAGAAGCAGAAGCTTCTATTAGGTCTTCTTACATCCGCCTTATTCTATTTTATTGAAAGGCCTTATTAATATTGACCTTTATTACATCCAAATACATTGATCTACCTATGTGCGGGTTAGGACCTTAACAGATAATCTCTGCATGGGAACCAAATGGAACAAGGGTTCTAACGAGGGCACTCATGTTTGGTAAGCATATACCATTCAATAATGACACTTCTAGTAGCAATATGAGGGTTCTGTGTTGCTAATAAATGGGTTCGTACCTAAGGAATATGGATCACATTAATAGGATAATGAAAATATGCAAGATGGAGTGATAACCTATCCTATATGATGGTCAAAGAAAATACCTGCCGATGTCACAAACGAGCAGAAAGATGCTAGAAACCACAAAAATCCCTAGACAAAACCACCAAAACCAACTCCTTCCACTCTACTATTAGTCCACTAGGTCAAAATATTAGCAAAAAATATGTAAAGTGGGTTAAAAATTTCTACTAATAGTAAAAGTAACCAATTTTACCATACCATTTGAGTTTTTTACCCACATAGTGCACTTTGGACTAATTTTCCCATGATATTCAAGTGCCGATTGTGGGAGCTATGAGTGACGGAATTGACAACCGTTTGGACCAATTAAGTGCTCTTTCCGTCCTCTTCATTTCTGGTGGTTTACAATTTCAAATTTGACCCCAATTTTTTAGTTTTAAAGGGCGTAAATTATAAATTAGTTGTACGCGTGCTGTAGTTCATTAGGCCACTTATGTGTAGATATGTACGTGGGAAAAACAAATCTTTCCCATATATATGTGGCATTACACAATAATTTTAACATTACAACCTGCGTACAAGTCCACAAACAAGTTTTTTAGAGAGTTTGACTCAAAACAATGTTTTCTTTTTGTAGGATGGTACTTGAATGGAGAGAGAGAGGGCATGAGGAAGTGTTGATGCAACAATGGAAATATATGTGGGGGCCCAACTTTCCCTAAAAAGATGTGGGATTTACAAGTTTTGGGCTCTCAAAGGAATGAGGGCTCAAGTGAGATTGCTTCAAATGCTAGTAAAATTGTTGGATCCGGATACAGAGACCTTCAATCTCGATGGGAACCATTGAGGATTGAAGTATAGTACATATATTTCATCACAAGATTATCTCGTCAGGGCGAGGTGGTGAATCTCAAATCCCGGAGAGATGGGGGTGGTATGAACATAGAGGATTACATTTCCACCCACTGTGTTGCAGGCACAGATAAAGTAGGGAGTCAACTCCCCATTAGGGTGATCGAGAACTTGAGTTTGAAGATCATTGTGCTTGTACTTACATAGATCACAGGGTCAGCCTCGTTGCACCAAGCATCAAGCCCAATCATATTTTATGCATTGGAGTGCTTGCAACCCATAGTTTACGACTGGTGTACCTCACTATTGGCTAACATGAAGATCCAGTTGATAGATTGCAAACCAGGGAGGAAAATAAACTTCAGGTTTTCATCTATCTTATGTAGTTTTATCTTTGAGCGGTTTCCACGTTTTATACCTAGAGTAGAGATCATTCTACACAGTCTGCGCGATCCATCCATGTCATGGTGGAGCGAGGTGATGAGGCGGTTAGGAGGTGGTAGAGTACCAACCTCCTACAATGATGAGTTCATATTTTTGTGGCATCGACATGTGATAGCCATAGACAACTAACCATATGACGAGATCGAATATAGAGGAGATCCAGATATGCCTCTGCCACCAGATTGTACCTATGGAAATATAGGTATGAAAATTTAATATATTCCATTTTTTTTTTGTTTTTCAAGAAGAATAAAAAATGCAAATATTTTTGGATGGTATCAAGTATTTACAATTACTTTATTACATAGATGTGGGTCCACGATGACCAGCTGGATTCCCACAACATCGAAGAAGGAACTGGGGAGATGAGTTGACAGGAGGAGATGCAGAGAGAGTGCTTCAAAATGTGCAGGGGAATTTGTCTCGATTGACACAAAAGATTCCTATGATTCAGGTGGAGGATCTGCTATAGTCTATGCAACAACAGGTGGTGGGTGTGCCTTGTGCATGGGTGCGACTCTTCTGGCGTCTCATGAATTTCGTAGTATGCTATCATGATATGCATCTGGTGCCACAGGCATAGATGCCATGGTCATTGTATCTACCGACCATATATGTATTTTGAGTGTGTGAGCCCCATTTTGTACTATGACACCATATTTTTTGGAGAGATGAAATGTATAAAAAAGATTGGTCTTCGACTTTACTTATATATGTGTTTTCTTTACTTTGGTCATGTGACAAATGCCAATCTAAAACATAATTATCATATGCATTGGATACATAATTAGAACTTCTAGGTATGTGATTATAAGTAATAAAATCAAAGTATCGTTCCAAAAGTCATACATGTAGGAATCGTCGGAGTAGACTAGGGTCTCATACATGGTAAATGTAGTTCAACTGACATACTACTAGCTGGAAGTCTAGAAGAACTTTTAAAGACCGAACACCATGTGAAATGGCATTGCGTAAAATATCTATAATGGCGCTATATTCAACCACATTTTTCATTAAAGGACCTAGACAAACGCCACCTGAAGACACTAGTTAACCCTCGGGTGAGTAAATAACCCAAGAGGTGGAAGCCAAGTTCCGTGTATGACGGCTGGAACCATCTGCGAATCCTATGTAAACTGAAGACTCCGTTGACATCTTCCAACCAAGGGAAAACTCAATAAGAAAGCCGATGACACAAAGGAAAAGATATATATACACCAAGATACATTAGTATACAAAGAGTCACGCTGAAGCTTGGGGGCTCAAGCATAATATCTTTTCAATTAGAGCCCATTTCTAGGATCAACCAACATATTTCCTTCATAATATTCTAATTCGTAGGCTCCTTTTTCTAAAACACGTCACATGATATAAGGACCGTGCCACATGGGGTTGAACTTGCCTGCCCCTAACGGTTCTTTGGCTTGGTCATATAAGAGGACCAAGTCACCTTCAGTGTACTATTTTTGACACACAGACCTATCATACTGAACCTTGACACATCATTTGCTCGCTTTGACAGCCGTAGAGGCATCTTGACGCTGCTCATATAGATTCTCTAGGTGCACGAGGCGTTCTTTGATATCATAAGTGTCAGGTAGGAGATTAACTGCTAGTATAAGGGAAGGGATCTCAGATAAAATTGGAAGGATCAACTCCACACTGTGAACTAACTGAAAAGGAGAAAAACTAGTGAAAGTATTAACCAAGGTTCGATATGCCCAAAGCATAGGATAAAGCATTAAATGCCAATCAGATTTTCTCTGGCTGATAGTGTTTTTCAAAATGGTCTTGAGAGATTTGTTCACAGCCTCTACTTGTCCATTTTATTGGGGATAATAAGGGGAAGAATGACCCTTATTAAACCCTAGTTTTGATGCTAACTCTTTCAACATTTCATTCTAAAAGTGACTGCCAGGATCAGTAACAATCTCCCTTGGGATTTCGAACCGGTCTATAATTTGGTTGAACACGAAAAATTGCAGTATTACTAGCAGATTTAATAGTAGGCATGGCCTCTGTCCATTTAGTGAAGTAGTCCACAACCAAGATAATGTGCTGATGGCCCCCAGCCAAATATGGGTTGTAGTCCATAAAATATACCCCCCACTTTGTGAAGGGACCAACAGTGATGACTGGGTGAAGAGGGGCTGGATGCGAGCACATTTTCCTAGTGAACACCTAGAAAGGGTGACACTTCTTGACCACTTTGACACAATCTTTAAAAATTGCTGGCCAAAAATAACCAGCTCGCAATATTTTTTGGGTTGTCGCAAGCCCAGATAGATGACCACCACAAGCCCCACTATGACAGTCATTAAGAACGGACTCAAATTCTTTGTGAGTCAAGCAACGACACAATATATTATCTATGCCTCGTTGATATAAAGTGTCACTAATGACAAATTAGTAATTAGCTTGATGTCGTATGTGCCATTGATCATCTCTCGAAATATGATGAGACAACTTCAAGGTTTAAAGATAGATCAAAATTTCTCCATACCAGGGGTCCAACGACGAGATAAGGAAAATATGTTCATCTGTGAATGAATCTTCATGAATGATGTCCTCATCCAGTCAAGGGAAGTTCGATATTAACTAAAAAAAAACTAGCGATTTCTTAGATTTTGCTGAAGAAAAATCGAAGTCAAATTCTTGCAAAATGACAGTCCATTTATTGTATTTTCCCCCTATGATACGCCTAGTAAGGATGTATTGAAATGGATTGAAATCAACAACTATGGTAGTTTTCAAAGCAACATGTAGTGTCGTAATATTTGAACCACGTGTACAACAACCAAGTATATCTTTTCAATGTGAGAGTACTTAAGTTCAGGGCCGACTAAGTTTCGACTAAGGTAGTAGACAATGTGCTCGTGGAGCTCATTGTCCTCCTGAACCAGAACAATACCAACCATCCCTTCGGAAGCAACGATATAAAGAAAGTAATCTCTACTATAGTCTGGAGGCTTCATCAGAGGTGTTGATACCAAGGATTTCTTAAGAGCATCGAAGGAGTCTTGGGCTCGCTCATCCCATATAAACGAAGTGTCCTTCTTCAAGAGATGCACGAAACCCTTAGTTATATTGGCATAGTTTACTATAAACAAATGTAAGAAGTTAGCTTTCCCCTGTAAACCCTGAAGCTGACGAATGTTGCACGGGGGAGGCAATAGAAGTATTGCCTCACCATTTATAGGATCCACTAAGATCGCATGCTCAGAGACTAAGAATCCTAAAAGGCGACCAGAATTAACCGAAAATATGCACTTGTGAGGGTTTAAACGGATGCGATAATAACAACATCTCTCAAATACAAGTTGAAGGTGCATATAATTATCTACTCTCTTACAAGAGTGAGCAACGAGATTGTCGAGATAATCTTCGACAATGTGCTTGAGATCGTGAAAAGCAAAAGTCATGGCTCATTGGAAGGTTGCTCCGGCATTTTTAAGGAGGTAATGCATTTTCAGGCATGAAAAAGTACCCCAAGGACAAATAAATGTCATATTATGTTGATCCTCGGGTTTGATTTGAATTTGATCGTACCCTGAAAACCTGTCCATAAAAGAAAAAACCTCGCTTCCTACACTCTCATTGAGAATATGATCAATGAAAGGTGCCAGGAAGTTGTCTTTAGGATAAGCTTTATTCAGGTATCGAAAATACATACACACACATATGGTTCCTTGTTTCTTATTCACGAGAACAAGGTTGGATAACCATTATGTCAAGGGAACCAGGTAGATGAAACCAACATTAAGTAGTTTCTCTACTTTTGCCTTGATAGCAGGGGCCTTCCTAGGATTAATAACTCTAATTCATTGTCAAACATATTTAGCATCCAGGTAGGTCTTAATCTCATGTTCGAAAATGTGAGGGTCAATTCCTGGCATCTCTTCATATGACCATTGACAAAGAAAATACATCACAAATTCTTTGAAGAGATCGGTGTTGATATGAATTACTTCAGGTGAACAATCTGCACTGACATATACATTTTCAAATTTACCAGGAATTTGAGAGATGTCAATCGTGGCGGTAGGAGAAATACCCGCCATCTTTCCTTCAACATAAATTCCATGCGTATCTAGTGGAACTACAACGTGACCGACCATCTCACTCAAGGTAGATCTAAAATTCTCTTGTTCGATTCTAATAATCTCTGGGAGGAAGTAAGAGCGATGATGCATATCATTCCATGACCTATCAGGACCACTCATGGCCTCTAACATGGATTCATCTGAAGGTAAAGTATCATCGAGGAAATCATGTGAGAAAGATGATGAGGTATCCCATATGGGATGGAGGACAATATCCTCCTTGTCCTTTTGCAAGGGGCAAGATCCAAGTCAGTAGTAGAGTCAAGAACAACCTGATACGCTATCTTTTCCACTGACAGTGGCATTGCTATTCCAATATGTGACTGACCTTCACAAGACATGGTCGAGGAAGGTGGGGTCCAAGTATCATTGAAATATGAAGTACAGAAAGGAACAAACCTCATTGATGAAGAATACCTACTGGACATGGCATAGATATGATGAATTGGTGCCATGAAATGAAAGCTACCCATAAGGAAGGAATACATTCCGACACCAATATCCTCAGTTTTCATTTGAGAATTGTTGATTACGGGGATCGAATTTTCAATTGATGCATTGGGACTAGCATGCTCAAAGGATAACTGATCAATCACCAGGATTTTCCCTTCATGAGGAAAACATAAAATACATAAAATAGACGATACAACTCCAGTCATAATATAAGTCCAATTATTCCCTAGTAATAAATTATAGTCGAGGGGTGCATCAACCACCTTGACATCCACCTCCACTATCTTTCCACCTAAATAGACTAGAAAGGTAGGAAGAATGTTGTTGGGATGGATAGAACGAACATCAAATGTGGTCAATATAGTCAGAGATTGAGGCAGGGTTGGAGAGCCAATGGCTTTCCAACAGGTTAGGGACATCACGCATGTGGCAACGCCTTCATCAATAACAATAAGTTTGATGGTATACTTTGAGTAATCCACATGGATTTGAAAGGACACGTGGTAAGGAAAGCGAGGTGTCACATCTATGATGTCAAACTTGATAACCTTATAGCCACACGGGTATAGATCTCCTAAAGCAGATAGAAAGACGTTCCTATATGAAGGAAACGTATGGAGCACCTCCAAAGCCGACATCACACAAGGGGTTAAACCCAGATCTTTGACAATCGAATAATTCTGGGAAGCTCTAACATTAGGGTTGTGGGTAGAGAATTTTAGTACTCATTTTGGAATACAAGGTGGAGGCTCTGGATTTTCGATTTCCAAAGGTGTTTCCAAAGGAGGAGACTCTAGCCCCAGAACAATCCATGAAGAACTGTAATCACGAGATTGAGTGACTACATTAATCTGAGACTTGACCATATTTACACATAGATGGTCAACTTCATGCATCGGTGGATTTTGATTCCCATTCGGTGCTATTCCGGCATTAGAGGAGCTCGAGGCCATGTGCTGATTATGTAGAAATGGATTAGTCAGCACAATAGGTGGTTGATATAAGAGCCTCACGGCTTCCTCAAGTTTGGGGTATAAGTGGGTAAGGTGATCATCTGTACAAAGTTTATAAGGAAACTTCACCTTCTTCTTTTATTTATTTCCCTCACCAACATTTTTAGTCGATCTATCATTATTAGCGTTGTCCTTGGGTTTATTATTATTATTATTCCTCCCACCCTTACGATTATTGCCACATCCTTTATTTCTATTCCCTCCTGGTTACTGGTTACCATTTGGGTTAGACAATGACTATATAGAATGCACATACATAGATTGAGTGGGAGTGGAGGACACAAACGAAGCTTGTCCTAATGCAGACCGGCTTAGAGACAACTCCTTCAACTGGTGCATCACCAAGTCTGTAGACTTAGTATTTTTAGAACCTATAATGCCATCGACATGAGGCCTAGGATTTTGTCTAGGGTCTTAATTTGACCTTGGTGGATTAGGAAGAATTTCATATAACATCCCAGATTGAGCATATATGAGGTCCAATTGCTGGGATTTAAAAACAACTTTCTCTTCAGATGTTACCTCGGATGTAGAAACATACTTCGAAATATAAGGCAATAGGGATTTAAGGAACCATTCCAACAGGAACTTTGAAGGAATGTAGGATTTGATCAACCTCTTCCATCTGTGCCACTCTTAGATATGGTCCCAGATATGGGTGGATTTGTCCTGGCGGAGGGCCGACATAAGTTCTATGCTGACATCGTAACAAACCGACAACTAGAAGCGGTTGAGAAAGACTAACACCATCTAATTAAAATTCCTATATGTCCCCTCTGGTAGCTCAATGTACCATTTCACTGCAGCCCCCGTGAGGGTGCATTGAAATAGTATCAAATGAATAGAATTATCATTAAGGGAATTGGAAGAGCACGAAAGATGAAAAGTAGTGACGTGATCACCAGGATCCTCGCCAACCTTTCCCTTGAATTTCAGAATATCTGAAGGAAGCTTGGTGGGGACGGGGAGCCATGATGGATCATGACGTACTGGGTCATTCATTAATCTTGACAATTTTGGAAAATTAATTGTGGCCAGAAAAGGGAGTCGGGGTTGCGGCATCTGACCCCATGCTCTTGGGAAAGATTGATGCTGAGGGATCACAACCTATCTAGGGTTTTGGTATGCACCATGGCCATGTCCAGGAGTGTAATACCCCCCTCCAAACTTATTCATAAGAGGTTGGGTGGGCACCATTCCTATAGGAATGTTATAATGAGGGTTATAAACATTTCCCCCAACTGGAGTGGCTCCAAGCTGGGGGTTTCCCATAGTATGAAACTGACTCCCTCCAGGTGGAAATCTGAAGGATAGAGGTGGATTCATCATACTGTTATAGCAATATTTTCCTCACCCTATGCAATCTTGCACAGAAGGTATTTTTCCATTTCCCTAATTAGAATTTTCATCCCTTTTTACAAATCCTAGAGATAAAAATACATTTTTCCACATATACGCACCTTGCCTACTATACATGTGTATATGCAGGTTGCACCACTAAAGCTCGTGTGCATCGGGATTTGTGTCAAAAAATGAAAAATTGTGTTGGGTTTCCATGTCACGAGAGGAGATCAATGATCCTTGGCCTTCCATATACTGGAAACGTTCTGACTCGGTCCTTTAGTTCCATTTGAAGGCTATAAATGAGTCAATTCCGAGCTATGGAAAAAAGGATAAAGAATTCAACTTTGAGAGCAAATTTACTCTAGAGAAATTATTCACTTCATATTGAGTCTGCATCCCTTTGTCCTTTAAATTTGAACACAGTGTTCAACCCCCAAGCTCTTCCCTTATTGATTGAGAAGTTCATTATCTCTCTTCTATGAGCTTGCCTTTGGTGCAGGATTGAAGTGGTGGAGGCCCAACTGGAAGGAACTTAGTTTCTCGGTTTCGAACCGTTCCGACACAGAAGTCTGTAATTTTTTCACTTTTGCTGACCATATATTAATAGAAATACTCTTTTCTCATCCAATTGATATCTTGCAAATATTTGAATTATTATTCCATGGGCGTATTTTTTATGTATATTAATGGATTATGCTATTGAATGTGCTAACATCATATATTATCATCATATGCTTTCTTTGCTTGGTTGTTGAGGACTAGTTGCAGGTATATTTCTTTGGGTCAAGTGATCAATGGTGGAATTCATCGAACATTTGGACGAGGTAGGCCCTTTATCTTGTCTTGCTAGTATATTTGTTTATATAGCATACTTGAGAATAGAAATAATTTTTGCAGTCATTTCCATCTGTTGTGGTTTGCCCCTAGCCATAGAGAGATTTTCCTCGTAACAGAATTGACGACCATACTGGGGTATGAATATCATTTCTTAGGGTTTGGAGTTTTTTTCTCCTTAGATTACTCTCGTTTATATTGTGTTTCTTGTCAGATCATTGCTTGAAAACCTCTATTCACTCTGGGTCTGATTCTTTCAGCCTTCTCCTCTACCTAGCTATGTTTTTGAAACATATACGCGGTTTTTTATTTGACAGTCACGTATATACGCGTGCTGTCCTTCTGCAAGTTGCATACATACATGTTGTTTCCTTGAACAGTCGCGTACATCAACCTCTTTTTCTTGTTTGCTGGGTTTGGTGGTTGCTGGGTAGGTTTTGATGATTGTTGAGTCTTCTTGGGTATCTGTAGTGACTGTTAAGTGTCTGTGGGGTGACAGGAAATTTGTCTTTGGTTGAATTTTTGGGTGGAATCTTTCTCATCATCTTTTCATTTTAATTGTCCTTGTACATTGGGCTGGGTGTTTTTCTCCTTGGTATCCTACTTGAGTTGTCTCTTTCTATACACAGTAGAGTCTATATATCAAGTTGATGCTCAGTCCATGCATTTTCATTTTTTTTATATTGAAAATACAAAAATATTAGGCATTTTACATTGATTGGCATTTTGATCTTTTGAGTCTTCGTCATTTATCTTAGTGCATGTAAAGAAAGATTGCATTTTTATTTCAGAATTGTAGAGTTGAAATTGAAAATTGCATTGTTTTAAGAAGCATATCATTCATTGAAAATTGAAGTTAGGACTTTTCACTGTATTCATATTTACTTTACTTTCCGAGTCATAACATTATGAGTTTCATTACCGTACCTTTTTGAGTAAGCACGACCATTAAAATTAACGCTATAATTTAAAATTGATTAGTCAAGATTTTATTTTCTAGGGTTCACAAACTAGATTAGGATTTAGTACCTTGGAATATGATTTTGTGAGTAAACTTCTCCAAGGCTATTAAATCAAAATATGTGTCTGACTAAGGGAGTGGAGAAATTCATTGTATAATCGGTAATATCAGGAGGTTCCTCTTACACCGGAGTTGATCACGAGGTCACGCGAGGTTGTTTGAAGGGATATCCCCCCTATACCTTCTTAGTGTTAGAGATATTTCTGGGGATCTATTCATATATGGGGATCTTGCTAGTTCCCTTACCTCTGTGAGAGGCGTTACTTTCAAGGTTTCAGGGTTTGCTACCCTACCCATACAGTGGACCTGACTTACAATTGCTCGCCTATGCATCGGTTATACATTGGTTGCTTAGTTTCTTGACTTAGGTGCCACATAGGTTACTTGCAGGGGTTATTCTAGAGGTACCCTGGGTCAGATAAGGGTCAGACAACACACAACCTTTATGGAGGATTACCTCTCCAGGGGGATCTGACCGACTAGTTGTTAAGCCCACGAGGGCCCTTATAATTGATTTTGTTACCTCTGATCTTTAGCAGGGAGTCTCAGGCCCCTCTTGGGAAACACATACCTTCTTTAGGGAGGGAGGCCCCTTTCAACCACTTTATCCCTTTTGTGTGCATATTGGTCGTTTGATTTTTGGTGTGAGATTTGATTACTAGTTGTCCTTAGGATTTATTTTTATATCTTGAGTCTTAATTCATCGTGGATTTGGAATAGCTTCCTCGCCAATCCTGCTGCTTGTTACAGTTACCACCGAATTTCGAGTCTTTGCCTTCTAAAAAGCATAGCGTTATTAGACGTGGTACACACACCTTCAATGTTCATACTTGTGTTTCTACAAGGATGAGTATTGAACTGAGTCATCAAAATACTGGGAGCCCTTCGACTCCCACACCTGTTATAGTTAATGGCACCCCTTCAAATCCTGTAACCACAATGGTTGTAGTGCCGGAGGCACCTATCATCACTACAGCCCGTCCTTTAGTGAATGCTCAATCTATTGCCATGAACCCATTTAGGTCTCTTGGTCACTCACCGGGTTATAATGTTCAGTCCATCCCTATGGCTTATAGTCCTTTTCCCTACGGTATGTCGAATTTTACTTCACAGTTTTCAAACTCCATCCCAGCTGCTGACCCTAATGCTAGCATTGGACTTGGGGGCATAACTCCTCCTTATACTACATTTTCATTTGGTGGTTGTCAAATCCCTCAAACAAATCCTACTATGGGAGGCATTCCCTATTTTAACCTCGAGTCTAATCCTCTTACTTCTGGGTGGAGCAACCAACCTGGCAAACAAGCTTTTGCTTAATTTCCATCATATACCCCCACCTCCTTATTTTTGATTCTGACCAGAACATTTGGCATGATGAATCCACCTCTATCCTCCAGATTCACACCCTGAGGAGGTCATTTTAACGCCTTGGTCAACCCCCAACCCGGAGCCACTCCGGCTTGGGGTAATTTTTATAACCCCCATCAGAACATTCCTACTAGAATGATGCCCAACCAAACTCTTATGAATCAGCCTAGAGGAGGGTCTTACAATCCTTCACAAGGCCATGGTACTTGCTAGAACCTTGGATGGGCTGCAGTTCCTCAAACACAATCTTTTCAGGGAGCTTGGGGCCAGATGCCACAACCCCGTCTCCCTTTTCTGGCCACTCTTAAACTGCCAGAATTCTCTAAGTTGATGAATGACCCCATGTGTCATGATCCTACATGTCCCCCCATCCCCACCAAGCTTCCTTCATACATT
Source organism: Picea mariana (assembly GCA_032191745.1). Classification (NCBI taxonomy): domain Eukaryota; kingdom Viridiplantae; phylum Streptophyta; class Pinopsida; order Pinales; family Pinaceae; genus Picea; species Picea mariana. The sequence continues at coordinate 16,366 of JASDQU011508487.1, forward strand.
TTTAAATTTGAAGGTAAGAATGGTGAGGATCCTGGTGATCACGTCACCACCTTTCATCTATGGTGCTCTTCGAATTCCCTTAATGATGATTCCATTCAGTTAAGATTATTTCAACGCACCCTCATTGGGGTTTCTACAAAATGGCATATCGAGCTACCTAGGGGGGAATATGGGACATTTAGTTAGATGGTGTTAGTCTTCCTTAACCACTTCCAATTGTCGGTTCATTACGATGTTGCCCTAGAACTTCTGTCGACTTTATGCCAGGACACAACCACTCATATCTCGGATCACATCCAGGACTGGCGTAGATGAAAGAGCTTGATTAATACCTCCATACCCTCGAACTTTCTTTTAGAATGGTTCCTTAAGTATTTTCAACCTCCTATCTCAAAGGATGTTTCTACATCCGGGGTTACAACTGAAAAAGAAGAAATATTCAAAGACTAACAGTTAGATATTATATATGCTCAGTCTGGGATGTTATACCACATTCTTCCAGACGCATCGAGGTCAACCTATGACCCTATATGAAATCCTAGACCTCACGCCGATGGCATTGTAGGCTCTGCCAATGTGAAATCCACAGACTTGGTGACAAGCCATTTGAAAGAGTTATCTCTAAACCAGTCTGCAGGAGCACCAGCTTCGTCTGTGTCTTCCAATCCCACTCAGTCGGTGGATGTACATTCCATGCAATCGTCAACCAACCCAAATGGTAACCAACAACCAAAAGGGAATAAGAAGAAATGATGTAATAATAATTGTAAGGGTGGGAAAAATAATAATAAACCCAAGGACAATGGTAATAATGAGAAGATGAATAATAATTCTGGAGAGGGAAAGAAATAAAGGCGTAAGGTGAAATTTCCTTGTACGCTTTGTACAAATGATCATCTTACTCATTTATGCCCCAAAATTGCAGAATATGTGAGGCTCTTATATCTANCCAGATGTCGTGGTGACGAACCCTTTCCAACATAACCAACACATGGCCTCGAGCTCCTCTAAGGCCGGAAATGTGGCCGGTGGGAGTCAAAACCCACCTTCACAAGACTATGACAGTTTGTGTATAAATATGGTCAATTCTTAGGTTAATGTAGCCACCTGGTCTCATGATTACATTTCCTCACAGACTGTTCCTGGTTTAGAATCTCCTCCTCCTCCTCTGGAGATGAATTTACATATTGAAAAAACAGAGCCACCAACTTGTATTCTGAAAGGAGTACTCAAGCTCTTTACCCACAATCCAAATGCTAGAGCTGCCTCAAATTACTCTATTGTTGAGGACCTAGGTCAAACCCCTTGTGCAATGTCGGATCTGGAGGTACTCCATACGTTTCCTTCACAGAGGAATGCCTTGCTATCTATGTTAGGAGCTCTAGACCTGAGTGGCTCAAAATTTATCAAGTTTGATGTCACAGATGTGAAGCCTCGCTTGAATTACCATGTGGTATTCCAAATCCATGTGGGGTACTCAAAGTATACCATCAAACATGTGGTTTTTGATGAAGGCACTGCTACATGTGTGATGTCTATCTGTTGGAAACATCTCAACTCTCTGACTCTTTCTTAATTGTCGACCATGTTGACTGCTTTTTACGGTCATTCCTTCCTCCCTCACGATATTCTTCCTGCCTTTCCAGTCTAGTTAGGTGGAAAGACGACAGAGGTGGATGTTGAGGTAGTTGATGCACCTCTTGATTATAACTTGTTACTAGGACGCAATTGGACCTATGCTATGACTTCTGTTGTATCATCCGTCTTCTGCACTCTTTGTTTTCCACTCGATGGGAATATCATGATGATCAACCAATTATCCTTTGCGTATGATAATCCCAATGCATCAGTTGGACCGTCGATCCCTGTGGTCGACAATTCTCTGTCGAAAAATGAGAATATTGGTGTCAGAATGTATTCATCCCTTATGGGTACCTTCGACTTCATGGCATTGAGTCACCATCTTTACGCCATGTCTAGTATGCCCGTTTCATCAGAGAGGTTCATTCCTTTCCACACTTCCTATTTTAATGATCCTTGGACCCTACCTTCCTTGACTTTGTCATGAGAAGTTCAGTCACATGTTGGAATTTCCATGCCACTATCAACAACATATATTGTGTATCAAGTTGTTCTTGACTCTTCCGTCGATCCCGATCCTATTACATTGCCGACAGATGAGGAGGATCTTGTGCTTAAGCCCATGTGGGACACTTCATTGTATTGTTCACATGATTTCCTCGATGAGACTTTTCCCTTGGACAAATCCATCATCGAAGCCATGAATGGTTCTGACAAACCTTGGGATGATATGCATCATCACTCTTATTTTCTCCCAGAGCTTGCTAGAATTGAACAAGATGAATTTCGATCTACTTTGAGTGAGATAGTTAGTCGCGCCATAGTTCCACTTGATATGCACGAAATTTGTGCTGAAGGAAATATGGTGAGTATCTCTCCTAACGTCATGATCGATATCTCTTGTACCCCTGGCAAGATTGAAAACATACATATCGGTGCAGATTGTTCGCCAGAAGAAATCCTGGTCTACACTAAATTCTTCAAGGAATTTCAAGATGTATTTTCTTGTTCATATGAAGAGATGCCACAAATCGACCCTCGTATTATTGAGCATGAGATTAGAACTTATCTGTATGCTAAAACTGTTTGACAACATCTTAGAGCTGTCAACCCCCGGAAGGCCCCTGCTATTAAGGCAGAGGTAGAGAAACTACTTAATGTTGGCTTTATCTAATGAGTTCCCTTGAATGAATGGGTATCCAATCTCGTTCCTATGAATAAGAAGAAATGAATCATCCATGTATGCATGGAATTGCGTGAACTGAACAAAGCCTATCCTAACAAAAACTTCCCGACACCTTTCATCGATCAGATTCTCGACGAGTGTGCGGGAAGCAAAGTGTTCTCTTTCATGGATGGATTTTTAGGTTATAACCAAATTCAAATTAAACCTGAGAATCAACACAAGACGACATTTATTTTTCCTTGGGGTACTTTTTCATACCTGAAGATGCCTTTCGGCCTTAAAAACGCCGGAGAATCCTTCCAACATGCTATGACCTTCACATTTCACGATCTTAAGAATTTATTTGAAGCTTATCTTGATGATCTTGCTACTCACTCTCGTAAGAGAGTGGATCACTCTAAGAACCTTTGGCTAGTTTTTGAAATATGTCGTCAGTATAGAATCCGATTGAACCCTCACAAATGCATATTTTGCATTAGGTCTGGTCGTCTTTTGGAATTTCTAGTTTCTGAGACCGGGATCAAGGTATATCCGTTAAAGGTTGAGGTAATACTTCGGTTTCCACCCCCCCCGCGCACTATTTGACAACTTCAAGGTTTACAAGGGAAATCTAACTTTTTATGTCAGTTTATAGTAAACTATGCCAATATCACTAAGGGTTTCATGCATATTTTGAAGGACACCCCTTTTATCTAGGACGAGTGAGCCCAAGAGTCATTCAATGATTTGAATAAAAACTTGGTATTGAAACCTCTGCTGAAGTCTCCTGACTATAGTAGGGTTACTTGATTTATATTGTCGCGTCTGAAGAGAAAATGGTTTTGGTTCAGGAGGATGATGAGCTCTGCGAGTACGTCATCTACTATCTTAGTTGAAACTTAGTCAGTCTTGTGATCAATTATTCTCACGTTGAAAAGATAACTTTGGTTGTCGTTCTCATAGTCAATCTTTTACGCCATTATATATTTATTTGTAAGACTACTGTGGTTGCTTATGTCAATCCATTTCAATATGTCCTTACCAGGCATATCATTGAGGGAAAATATAATAAATGGATTGTCATTTTACAAGAATTTTATCTCGATTTCGCTTCTGCGAAATCCAAGAAATCACTAGTCTTCGCAGAGTTAATATCCGACTTTCCACGATTATATGAGGATGTTATCCATGTTGATTCATTTGTATATGAACACATTTTCCTTGTCTCGTCGTCCGACCCCTGGTATGGAGACATTGTTCTCTATCTTCAAACTTTGAAGTTCCCTCGGCATCTCTCGCGATATGACTGACGACGTGTATGATACCAAGATAAGAATTACACTATCATCGACAACACTTTGTATCACTGAGGAATAAAAAATATCCTGTGTCGTTGTTTAAATCACGATGAAGCCACGTCAGTTCTAAACAATTTCCACAGTGGGGCTTGTGGTGATAATCTATCCGGGCATGCGACAACCCAGAAAATTTTGTGAGCCGGTTATTTATGGCCATGTATCTTTAAGTATTGTGTTGAAGCGGTTAAGAAGTGTCACCCCTTCCAGGTGTTGACTTGGAAAATGCGCTCGCATCGAACCCCTGTTCACCCAGTCATTACCATTGGTCCCTTCACCAAGTGGGGCATGGACTTCATGGATTGCAACCCAACTTCGGCTGGGGGGCATCAACAAATTATCATGTCCGTCGACTACTTTGCTAAGTGGGCTGAGGCCATGCCTACAGTTAAATCCGATGGGAAGACTGTCGTCTTCTTCATATTCAATCAAATTATCGCCAGATTCACTATCCTTAGTGAGATTTTCACTGATCAAGACAATCACTTTCAAAACGAAATGATGGAAGGGATAGCATCCAAGTTGTGGTTTAAGCATGGTCATTCTTCCCCTTACTATCCCTAGGAAAATGGACAGGTAGAGGCCATTAACAAGTCTCTCAAGTCCATTTTGTAGAAAATTGTCAGCCAGAGTAAATCTGACCGACATATTATGCTATATCTCGCACTTTGGGCATACAGAACCTCAATCAATATTGCCACCAAATATTCCCCTTTCTAGTTAGTACATGGTGTGGAGTCGATATTACCTATTGAATGTGAAATCCCTTCTCTCAAGTTTGCAGTCGTGCTCCTTCCTGACACTTCCGATCTCGAGCAACGCCTTGTACACCTAGAGAGTCTTGACGAGCAATGTCGAGATGCCTCTATGGTTATCGATGAGAATAAAATATGTGTCCAAGTCCAGTATGATAAGTCCATCTATCCTCCATTATACACTGAGGGTGACTTGGTCCTTTTATATGATCAAGCCAAAGAACTGCTGGGGGAAAGAAAGTTTAAACCCATGTGGCACGATCCCTATATCGTGCGACGTGTCTTAGAAAACTATCCTATAATTTAGAATATTGTTAAGGGAATATGTTGGTTGAGCCCAAGAATGGGCTCTACTTGAAAAGATATTACACTTGAGCCCCAAGCTTGGGTGTAACTCTTTGTATACTAATGTAATTTAGTGTATATATATTTTCCCTTTACTTTTTGTCGTCATCTTGGTTATCGAGTTTCCCTTGGTTGGAAGATGTCAACAGAGTCTTCGGTCTACTTAGGATTTGCGGATGGAGCCACTTGTCATACACGAAACTTGGATTCCATCACTTGGGTGCTTTACTCGCTCGAGGGTCTATTGGTGTCTTCAGGTGGCATATGCCTATGTCCATCCATGAATGATGTGGCTGAATACAACGCCGTTATAGAACTTTTTCATGATGATATCTCACATGGTATTCTCTCTTTAGAGGGTTGCCTGGATTCCCAGTTAGTAGTATGTCAGTTGAACGACAATTACCATGTGTGTGATCCTACTTTACTCTGATGATTCCTATGGGTACGTCTTTTAGAACGGAAATTTGATTTTATTACTTATTATCACATATCTAGGAGTTATAATTATGTATCCAATGCTTATGATAATTTGATTTTAGATTGGCATTTGTCACATAACTAAAGCAAAGAAAATCATCTCATCTATGTACACATTGTAATATAAGTAAAGCCAAAGATCCCTATTTTATATATATTTCAAAAAATATGGTGTTAATAGTACAAAAATTGGGACCAACACCCTCAATACACATATACAACCAATAATAAAATATCCACAAGATCTACACCTATGGCGTCGGATGTGTGTCATGATAAAAAACTATGATGTTTTTGAGATGCCAAAAGAGTCACACCCAAGATCTGGGCACACCAACTACTTGTCGTTGCATGGCCTCTGATAGATCCTCTACATGAACCATTAGAATCCTATCTATCAAACGAGATAGGTTGCCCTGCATGTTTTGAAGGATTCTCTCTTCTTCTCCTCCCACCGCCTCATCTCCTCAGTGCTTCTGATGATGTCGTGGAATCTCGTCCGGCCGTCATGGACCTACATCTGTGTCACACAAGTGTCTAGTTAGTACTTAAGCATCATCCAAAAATATTTTTGTTTTAATATACAAAAATACAAAA
>JASDQU011508488.1:6596-22643 GCA_032191745.1 Picea mariana
ATGGGGATTAACCTAACAATAAAAATAATAATAATGACATGATTAATCCACAATGGGGATTTAATCAAATAACAAAATAATAAGAATGCTCTTCGCAGTTACATTATTTCAACACCAGTATCCGAAACACCGAAAAGGGCTTAACAACTCTGGATCGCCTTTAGCCTCCGAATGCTTTCGGGTTTTCACATTTCGTGATTTCGCGAGTTGGGACTCCACGTCTCCCGACTCCTGGCCTCTCGAACACCCGGGTCCCGAAATGCCAAAATGACGGTCCATGACAAAGCGCTACCGGCTTTTGCAATTCGGGAAACCACGATGCAAGCGTTCCCCCTATTCTCTGTCTTTCAAATCCCTGGGTCCCGAAATGCTGAAATCTACCCGTGACCACAGTCCACTTTTTGGGATTTCAGAATTCACGATTTCGCGATTCTGGTTGCAAACGGTTCTTGGTCCTTCAACCTCCCGGGTCCCGAAATGCCGAAATACTACCCCTTGAGAGAACCTTTCGGGGTTTTCCCCGAACCTTGACCACTCACCACATGTCTCCCTGATGAACGGTTCTGATGCTTTCGCAAATCTGTGAGATGGCACTTCTTGTCTCACGACTCCTCCTCGAACTCCCGGTGTCTGAAACGCCGAAAAGGGCTTGGATCTTTGACACCTGTCCTCTGAAATGGATGGCCCCGATGCTTTCGGGACTTGACGAGTTCTCTTCCCTCCACTGTTACGAGGATTAAACCCCTCGCACCTCCTTCTGGATCCGACGACTATCGGTCCTTGGTGCTAGATTTGACGACCCATATCCTTTTTTTTTTCTGTGCACCTCCCAGGGACTCAACCCTATGCACGTATCCTTGATCCAGCAGCTTTCAGGTCACCGTGCTCCAGATCCGACGGTTGGTGCGATTTCACGAACCGAGAGTTCGCGATGCAGTGAATCCAAAATCCCTTGCCGCTCCAAACCCCGAACTCTGAAATAGTGAAATTCAACACCTTAGAGTGTTGGAAGACTCTCGGCCTTAACCTCCTCGCTGCTCTGCAAGATCCAACGATTCTTGCAACTTCAACACTTCTTCCACGAAGTGTCTCCATCGTCTGTTTCAATTGCTCTCTTGCGCAACCTCCCAGAGGTTAAACTCTGTGCACTTTCGCCTGATCCAACAGTTGTCGGGTATTGGCGCTAGATCTGACGGTTCAGATCTATCTTCCTTACGCGCTCTCCTCCTGAGCTTTCTTAGATTTTTGACTTAGAATATTTTCTAAGCCTCGAAGGTCTCGACCTTCGACTCTTCCTCTTGCGAGCCCGGTTCCTTTGGGTCTCGTCTGCGTTATAGGAACGTTGTCCCTCCTGAGCTTCTCAAACTTGCTCAATCTCTAAGGGTCTCGGCCCTCATCTTTTTCTTCAAAGGGAAACTTGGTGCCCTCTTGGCACCCTCCTGCTCAAGCACTCCTTGCTGAGCCAACAAAGTGTTCTGCAACTCTGTGAGTGTCTTCTCTTCGACACTTCTCTTTTCTCAGAACCCGAAATGGAGTTCTCTGGTGCACTCTATGTACTCGCTCAATGCCCTCCTGGCAGAGCTTTACAAAACCTTCAGTAGTTCTGTTTCTTCTCTGTGCCTTCCTTTGCACAGTTCCTCCTACAGAGTATTCAGTAACTCTGAGGCTTCCTTTGAGTCTGTGAATCCTCAGAACTTCTCGTGTTCCGTTGTGCACTCCTTGCACAACCCAAAGAACCCAGACGGATATCACAACTTAATCAGATAGACAAATTCTATCTATCCCTGCAGATGAAAATCTAACATACATCTACAACATTCATTCATGAAACATAAATACATGAACAAGCATATGCAAGAAAAACTGCTTTTCTATTAATCCTGGTGTTTCTATACAGATGATTTACAAAGGCTGGACTGTAACAAGTCTCAGCTTTCTCTCGAGACCTCTCTGCTCTGGTCTCTCCTCCTAATTCTCTACTCTAATTTATCCCCCTTACAAAATGAGGGCTCCCATGAGCTTATCCTCAACCATCGTCTCCGAGCTATCGCTATCATAGAGAGGATCCTACGACTACATTACATAAATGGATGCCCAGTCCCGACTACGTCTTGGGCTTGCTGCAGGCTACCATTTAAGGCAACCTCAACCACTTTCTGAACAAATGCGTGGTCGACTCTTACAACCTTACAAAATTTATTGAAATTTCGAATTTCAAAATTGAGAGGGCTGCGCCTCTCCCTTTCTTCATTAAATGCGTGCTGGATGTGCTGGATGGCTGGCACGCACGCTGCTGACATGGAGTGATGCTCCTGCATCATACTCCTCAGTTGGAAAAATCATGATGTCCTGATCATGAGCTCCTCTTCTCCAATGTTGAAATCCACCTGGATCCCAAACTTTCCCTTGGAGCTGCTCATCTACTCCTCTCCAACTATGCTGCTATTGCTGCTGCTTCTTCTTCTTCCCTGCTACTCTTGCAGGCTCCCTTCTGCTCAAATTCTCGTTGCTGACTGCTTCTGCTGATCTGATCATCAACCTTCTGATCTCCTCAATTATCTCGTCCAACTGCTCCAGTGGCTGGCTCTCTGTATGCAATCTTCTCTACTGCACTTCTGTCTTCTCAATGGGCAGATCTGCTCAATCTCCCCTGCCATATTTATCTCTCTTGGTGGCACTAAGTGGCCACTCTGCCGCATACTCTAGCTCTACAGTCTCATTACTGAACTGTTGCTCAGCTTCTTCCTGTGGTAGTTCTGCTGCTGCCATTTCTCCTGCTAGCATACTTCCAGCTTCTTCCAGCTTCTCTTGGGGCTGGTATGCTCCACTACCTTCTTCCAACTTAGCCTGTTGGATGTGCAAGCGTTGCACCATCACCCTTCTCTCCAGGGCTTCCAATTCTTCACACAGATCAACAAAATTCGTGCTGTCTGCTTCCTCTTCTGCTACAGGATTTAGTGTTGCAGTCATCTCCTGTTCAACTTACTGGCTGAAAATTTTGAGCCATTCTTTTGAATGCTCCTCCTTTTCTCCTTGGGAAAACATCAATGTCTGCTCCACTTCTTCCTCCATGACAGTCTCTGCTGGCTGTGTTTCTTCTGTTGCTACATTTGCAACACATGCTCTGGCCTCAACTGGGCTGCTTGGTAGGAACACCTCTATTCCTCCAATGATCAGAATTCTCTTCTGATTCTCTCCTGTCAGCACTCTTTGCTGATCTGAACTCTCCCCTGAGTTCATGAGACTTTCAGACAGTCTCACCTCTTTCCCCTTGCCCACCTGGCAATTTGAGAATTTTCTGCTGCCCACCTAGCAATCTATGAGATCGAGTGATCCCATCTTATTGCCCACCTGACAATCTGAACTTTCAACACTGCTCCCCTGGCAGTATGCGAGACCTTCTGCTGATCTCTTCCCATTGCCCACCTGGCAACTCGAAATTTCACTTCTGCCCACCTAGCAGTTTATGAGATCAATCGATCCCATCTTCATCAGCACTCCTTGCTGACCCGAACTCATCCCTGAGTTCATGAGACTTTCAGACAGTCTCATCTGCTCTCCCTTGCCCACTTGGCAATATGAGATTTCTGCCCTGCCCACCTGGCAGTTTACGAGATCTTCAGCTAATCTCATACCATTGCCCTCCTGGAAATATGAATTTCCATTGCTGTCCTCTTGACAGTCTATGAGATCCTCCAATGATCTCATTTCATTGCCCACCTGGCAATTGGAAAATTCATATTTTCCCTCCTGACAATTTATGAGATCTGAAATTGATCTCTCTTCCTCATCACTGAGAGTTTCTCCAACTTTTGGCTCACAGATGCAAACCAGCTCTGTGTCACTAAGGCTTTCAACATACCTCAGCCACTTCCTCAACTCTTGTTGCTGTTTACTTGCCATCAAATTTTGAACATTCCATTTGGCTTTCTTGTTCAGAGGCCATTCGTACCCCCAATGTACCTTTGCCTCCTGCTGCATCTTCAATGTTAGCTGTTCCATTCTCACTCTTATCTCAACAAGTTCCTTATCAATCTCTGCTTTACTCATCTGCTGGTGTTCTCCTCTTCCACCATGCTCATGGCCTTCAATAGCCATTTCCATCTTCTGTCTGCCCTCCTAGCAAACTTATGGATCGCTTTATGCCTGAGAGCATCTCCATCTTCTCCTATAGCTCGCCTGGCTGTCTATTGATTATTGTACACCTGAAAACAATCACCACAGAGCATTAACATCCTTCTTCTTTCACCTACTGTATACAGATGAATCTTTGTTTTTGATTCCACTTGATGTTACCAGAATTTCTCCCACCGTCTCTCCTTTGTCTGTGAACAAAGTAACAGTATCCTCTTCCTCTTTTGTCTGAAATCCACAGACAAAAATATCAGCTCTGATACCAATTGATGGTATCAGACTGTATCCCTTCACAGTCCTCCTCTTGTCTGTGATATGCAAACAGAAAATCTGTTTGCTCTGATACCACTTGATGTAGACCCCCTACCTCAGCAGGGTCCATTGACCTCCTGGTATCTGGATCGTTCTTCTTCTGAGTCGAAATAGCTCTCTGGGCTCCTGTTGGAACCCCTTGAACAAATCCACAAGTCCCTTTGTCCTCTGGCATAGGCCTTGAGAAAACCTATGCACACACTCCTTTTTCGGTGCTCTTCTCTGTTGTGAACCAACACGCCTTTCACGTTTCGGGGTTTCGGGACTCCTGCATGCGAGCTCTCCCAGGTTCCTTGTCCTTCCAAATCCCAGTATCCGAAATGCCGAAAAGGGATTAATGACTTTGGATCGCCCTTAGCCTCCGAATGCTTTTGGGTTTTCACGTTGCGCAATTTCACGAGTCGAGATTCCACTTTTCCTGACTCCTGGCCTCTTGAACACCCGGGTCCCGAAATGCCGAAATGATGGTCCACGACAAAGCACTACCGGATTTCGCGATTCGGGAAACCGTGATGCGAGCGTTCCCCCTCTTCTCTATCTTTCGAATCCCCGGGTCCCGAAATGCCGAAATCTACCCGTGACCACGGTCCACTTTTCAGGATTTCGGAATTCACGATTTCGCGATTTCGACTGCAGAGGGTTCTTGGTCCTTCAACCTCCCGGTTCCTGAAATGCCGAAATACTATCCCTTGAGAGAACCTTTTGGGGTTTTCCCCGAACCTTGACCACTCACTACGTGTCTCCCTGATGAACAGTCCTGTTGCTTTCGCAAATCCATGAACTGGGACTTCTTGTCTCACGACTCCTTCTCCTCGAACTCCCGGTGTCCGAAACGTCGAAAAGGGCTTGGATCTTTGACACTTGTCTTCTGAAATGGACGACCCTAATGCTTTCGGGACTTGATGAGTCTTCTTCCCTTTGCTGTTATGAGGATTAAACCCCGCGCACCTCCTTCCGGATCCGACGACTATCGGTCCTTGGTGCTAGATCTGATGGCCCAGATCCTTTTTTTTTCTGTGCACCTCCCAGGGATTCAACCCTGTGCACGTATCCTTGATCCAATGGCTCTCAGGCCACCGCGCTCTAGATCCGATGGCTGGTGCGATTTCGCGAACCGGGAGTTTTCGATGCAATGACTCCAAAATCCCTTGCCTCTCCAAACCCCAAACTCCGAAATAGCGAAATTCAACACCTTAGAGTGTTGGAAGACTCTCGACCTTAACCTCCTCGCTGCTCTGCAATATCCAATGATTCTCGTAACTTTAGCACTTCTTCCACGAAGTGTCTCCATTGTCTATTTTAGCTACTCTCCTGCGCGACCTCCCAGAGGTTAAACTCTATGCACCTTTGCCTGATCCAACGGTTGTCAGGTATTGGCGTTAGATCTCACGGTTCAGATCTGTCTTCCTTGCGCGCTCTCGTCCTGAGCTTTCTTAGCTTTTTGACTTAGAAGATTTTCTAAGTCTCGAAGGTCTTGACCTTTGACTCTTCCTCTTGCGAGCCCGGTTCCTTTGGGTCTCGTCTGCATTATAGGAACGCTGTCCCTCCTGAGCTTCTAAAACTTGCTCAATCTCTAAGGGTCTCGACCCTCGTCTTTTCCTTCAAAGGGAAACTTGGTGCGCTCTTGGCAACCTCCTGCTCAAGCACTCCTTGCTGAGCCAACATAGTGTTCTGCAATGATGTGAGTGTCTTCTCTTCGACACTTCTCTTTTCTCAGAACCCGAAATGGAGTTCTCTGGTGCACTCTATGCACTCGCTCAATGCCCTCCTGATAGAGCTTTAGAGAACCTTCAGTAGCTCTGTTTCTTCTCTGTGCCTTCCTTTGCACAGTTCCTCCTCTAGAGTATTCAGTAACTCTGAGGCTTCCTTTGAGTCTGTGAATCCTCCTGGTGTGCCCTCTTGGCATGTTCTTTCTGACTCCTCAGAGTTCAGATGCACACTCCTTGTGCTGGCCTCAGAACTTCTCATGTTCCGTTGTGCACTCCTTGCACAGCCCAAAGAACCCAAATGATATCACAACTTAATCAGATAGAAAAATTCTATCTATTCTTGCAAATAAAAATCTAACATACATCTACAACATTCATTCATGAAACATAAATACATCAACAAGCATATGCAGGAAAAACTGCTTTTCTATTAATCCCCGTGTCTCTATACAGATGATTTACAAAGGCTGGACTGTAACAAGTCTTAGCTCTCTCTCGAGACCTCTATGCTCTGGTCTCTCCTCCTAATTCTCTACTCTAATTTCTCCCCCTTACAAAATGAGGGCTCCCATGAGCTTATCCTCAACCACCGTCTTTGAGCTATCGCTATCACAGAGCGGCTCCTACGGCTACATTAGATAAATGGATGCCCAGTCCTGACTACGTCCTGGGCTTGCTGCAGGCTACCATTTAAGGCAACCTCAACCACTTTCTGAACAGATGCATGGTCGGCTCTTACAGCCTTACAAAATTTATTGAAATTTCAAATTTCAAAATTGAGAGGGCTGCGCCTCTCCCTTTCTTCATTAAATGCATGCTGGATGTGCTGACTGGCTGGCACACTGGTGACATTGAGCGATGCTCCTGCATCATACATTCCCTCCATATGTCCCATGAACCCTATCACCCCCTGTTCACTTGACGATTGTTAAATGGTTTGTTATGTATGGATTTGCATTTATTTCATGTCAATTTGTGAGCCAATTTTTGATTCATGCAAGCATAATGTCATGTATGGTTTATTAAGGGCTTAGTTACTGATGAACTATTTCTACATGATGAGTTTCTTCAGTAGGGGCAACCATGGCAGAAATAATAGAGGCAGGGGAAATTGGAACCGAGGTCCTAGAAGGCCTAGATTTTCCATTCATTTTGATGCTGATCCCCAAGAATTGAACCGGCTGTTCTAGGATGGGTTCTTTAAATGGATTGGTCATGGAATAGTACAACTTCGACCACAGAGACCCTCCTTTCTAGCCTCGGAACATCCCTGCCATTCCCGTTCCTCCACATGTGTCCTTGCAACTAGAAGTCCCTGAAAATGATGGATGGCAAGAGATTGTCAACCTGATTGTCTCTTACCATCGTGACTGGCCCAATATGTCATTGCCTCTCCCACCACCTGTCAATCCTAATGTCCAGATTGCCCGTGCTGATTCATCTGTTCAATCTTCACATGCTAGTAAAAGACTAAAAAACTGATATTTCCCCTATGTAAGATAAAGACAAAGCAACTGCCTCCCCTTCTTCTCTCTCAGATGATTTCTCAAAATCTATGTCCTCCTGCATGGATTTGAAGGATGATTGTTCCCATGTAATCAATGAAATACAACCTCAAGGTTCTAATCAACCACATACTACTTCCAAGAAATCAAAGGGAGACAATAGTGAAAAGAGAAAAAATGCCTCCCAGAGTGACACGTATGGCTTTTAGATGATTTTTTTTAATGATTTGAGTTGATGAAGACAATGTTAATGGTTTTTAGAAAGTTTGGACAACAAGCTTTGTTTTGGATAATGTGGATTATGTGGATATTTATATATTTTTGGATATGATTTAAATTATTTTTGATATTTAAATATTCAGTTTGGAAGGTATATAAGGGAGCTACAAGGGTGATATGTGTTAAAATGATTATCCTTTGTGTTATATTTTATGATTTGAAAAGAAGAAATGACAGGAGTCACAAGGGGTTCCACCTACCTATTTATTATTAATTAAAGATCCTTAACTATTATTATTATTATTATTATTTCTTCTAAACTAAATTAGTTAAATTCAACTAACTTAACTAAAGAAAGTAGTTGAACTACTTCAACTTATTTGGAAAACATAATAGCTAAATGAGAAGAAGAAACAAAGAGAGAATGGAAGGAGAAAACAAGACTAAGGTTTTCTCTTTTGATTTCATGAGATAGTTTCAGTTTTCATTCTTTTTTGAGTTTATTCAAAACCTAATTCTCTTTTTGATAACAGGGTCTTACTGTAGACAACAAGGTTCAAAACTGAACCAAACTCTTCAGATGCTTGTTTTAGAGGTGTTGATCCATCCTTGATTGTCTATGTATTCTTGTTTGTTTGTGGATTAAGTTTCATAGGTGATAAATGATATTTTGCAGAGTCAAATTGGCAGCAGTTTGGGACAAGCTGATCCAGATTATGAATTTTAGTTACACTTTATTGTTAGAGTCTTTTTGTATGGTGTTCATTGGGGATCTCTAAATCAGACTTTTCTCCATGCCCTCGCAAGGGTTTTGTAAAGAGAAAAACACTCTTGATATCTCAAAATAAAATAAATCAGATTTCTATTCTGTCTCATATGTGTGTATTTATGACTTGGTTACTTTTTTCTTTTGATCTCCATGTTTAATTTATGTAATATGTATATATTTCAGAAACTTATATAAACTTTATTTTATATTGCAACATTCTTTTCATTAATAAATCAGCCTAAACCCTTGTAATTAATATATGCGGATTAAGAAAATATTTTTGAGAAACCTAGGGTGATATTACCGACTATATTGTCCTAGACAGACAAGATTCAAAAATGATTGAGTAAGGTAATTCATACATGTTCCTCAACATTTATTTGGCGACCATACTAGGGAGATCTTCCATATCTCTCTGGTTGATTGGATTCGCATTATCAATGAATACTTCTGCTTTTGTTTTTTATTCTTTGACTGTTTTTATTTTTCTCATGACAATACCTATTACAAGGCAACCCAATATTGAGCACGGTCTTAAATACCAAACCAACATTGCTTTAATTTTATTCAATACCATCTTAGAAACTGCTAATACCTAGACTGAGCTTGAATGCTTGTGGGAAGGAATTGAACAAGACATAAGTTTTCGAGAACGCTGGGAGGTTAGGCAAAGGCATCCTAGGAATCAATTGTAGCTCATTTTTTCCTAAAATTTTTGATCTTCTTTTCATGTCCTCAAATCCTTGCATCTCTAGGAGAAGAAGACGATTTTCTCCGCAAATCACTCCTATCACTCAAATAAGAAGAAGGAACACTAGCCTGTTAACCCAATAAGGTACTCTAAGGATAACTTTGTCTGATTCAGCTAGTTCATCTTTCTCACCCTCACCCATCATTTACAAAATGATATCTGTGAGTGGCTCTGGTGGCACTGGAGGTGTCTCATATTCTCAACCCTCGGCCTCATCAGTTATTAGTAGCTTGTATAGCCATCAGATTCCAGTCCAATCAACTACTACCCCTACCAAGGTCATTAAGAAGTATGGGCTCTTTCAATTTGAGGAAGATGCTATTACTACCCCATGGCATGTATCCTCTCCTTTGAACCTAACACCTGCTACTCGTCCGCTACCAAAATTCAAAGAGCATCTCCCTAGGTTTTCATGAAATAGCATGGTCACTACAAACAAACACTTGGTGACATTTTTTAATGCCCGTCACAATATAGGAGCTAATGAAAGTGATACTTATATGCGCTTATTTGTTAACACCCTCGAACAGAAAGCATCGACAAATTTATTTGATCTCCCTCCTAAGATTCTTTCCACCTGGGAAGAGTTAGTTTACTGGTTCAAATCTACTTATGGGCAATGTAAGAGCATAGCCGAACAATTACGGGAATACAATAACATTGTGTACAAAGACGGTGAGACTATCAAGTCTTTCAACCTACGTTTCACCAAGTTATATAATCAAATTCTCAAACCTATTCTCCCCCAGAACGAAACCACTTTTATGCATTACTACAATGCTCTACCTTCCCCTTATCGACATAGGCTTGAAGAAAAATCCATTGACAATCTTGGTTCCATTCTTCATACTTGTCTAGAGTATGAAGAACAACTTGAAAGAACAGGCTTTCCCAAGGGAGATTCAATTAAACAAATGAACATGTTTGTCCTCTTACAACTTGTACAAGATATGAAAAATCAAATGATAACATATAAGCGAAAGTGAAATTCCCCTTCACTTACTCCAGGGGCATCATATTCCTCTTCACCATTTTTTAGGAATACAAATGAAAACAACTTTATTCCCAAAGCCATCATGTCTCACAGTTGGTGTAACTTTTGCGAGGAAAACCACGAGGAAAGTACTTGTGAGGTAAAGAAGAGTGCCAAAGATAATATCTTTGGCAAAAATACTGAGACCACCATTGCGGTTCTAGATTGGGTAGAACCAGAAGATGTCATGATCATAAACATTGGGAATAAATCATATGCTTCAAAAGGAAAATATGATCCCCCTCGTACTTCTTCTAGCTCAAGCTCATCTTCGCCAGCTTCTACTGTACAAGCTACTAAAACTCATGACAGTCAAGGAGTCCCTTCCCTTCTTCCCTCTTCCAAATATAACATTCTCAACCAATTGGATAATATCAAGGCCGATGCTACTCTTTTGGACATGGTTGCCATCCCTGAGCAACAAAAAAATCTAAAAATTTTCATGGAAGGAAAATCCTCCACTATAGCCAATCTCTTTGAAGAGACAACAAAAAAAGATTCTATTGTAAATAAAGTAGGTGTAAATAATTTTAGACAGCCTGTAAAAAACCATCCATTTTTCATTTTTGTAAAAATTATGGACAAAATAGCCCATTGTTGTCTAATTAACTGTGGTTTGGGACCAAGCATGATGTCAAAAATTATTATGGAAGAGCTAGGCTTATCTTGTACCAATGAAAATGCTAGAAGCATGCTCTCATACAATTTTCTACAACAATCAACCATAGGTGAAATCAAAGATGTGACTTTGGTTCTGTGCGCACATCCTGAAATAAGGACAACCCTTAATATCCAGATAATTGACATGTCGGTAAGTAACTATTCAATCATATTAGGAAGAGATTGGAAATCCTTGACAGGTGGATATCTTTCACTTGAAGGGACACACTTATCCATTCCTTGGAATGGAAAGAACATCATAGTCCTAAGGGAGGGAAAAATTTCACCGTATATAGATAACATACTGCAACCTAATGTAAGCTATGTCGATGAGGACTTAGGAGTGTACTCCATTTTTGTCGATGATGATAACACTACCCTGGAACAAATTGACCTGGAGGATGGGATGTGGCATATGCACTTTGATGACTCATGTTCCAACAAAGGTAATGGAGTTGGCGTTATCTTGTACTCAACTGTAGGTAAAATTCACAATTTTTCCTATAGGTTAGAGTTTGCTTGCACAAACAACGTCACTGAATTTGAAGCATTACTGCTAGGCATTGAAAATGCTTATAATTTAGGTTGTGGTCACCTTACAGTTTTTGGGGACTCTGAACTTGTTGTGAACCTTGTATGCAAAATATATTTTCCTAGCAACAAGTTGATGAAATGCTACACACAAGTTGTTTGGGCGCTTATCTCGAACTTATTATCATTTAACATCACTCATGTTAAAAGGGAACTGAATTCAATGGTTGACAAGTTATCTGTTTTTGTAGCCTCTCCTACTCGACAACTTCTTCTACAAAGACCTGATTGTACTTTTCAATCCTTATATCGTCCTCATATTCTTGACAATGTAGAGTCATGGCAAGGCTTTCCTAGTGATGAAAGCATCTGTGTTTTCATACAAAATGAACCATATAAGCCCAAGGAGAATATATCCATGGAAAACAACAAAATTCCGAAGGGCTTGAATCCTCTAGAAAGTTCATTTTCATCAAGTGATGTAGGCAACAAAGAAACACATAAAGAAGAGTCAAAAAGGAAAGTGGGTGAAACCATTTCCTTGAACATTGGAACACCCGATTCCCCAAAGAATGTTAAGATAGGTGCCCAATGTACTGATGAAGAAAAGTTGAAATTCACTGAGTTACTTCGTGAATTTCAAGATGTTTTTTCTTGGTTTTATGAGGATATTTGTGGTTTTGACCCTGCTCTTATACAACATACCATTGCTATTAAGGAAGGTATAAAACCGTTTAGGAAAAAATAAAGACCTATTAACCCCACACTTGACGCTACTATTAGGAAGGAGTTGGAAAAACTCTTGAAGGTTGGGATAATTTTCCCTGTTAAGTATTCTGAGTGAGTTTCCAATTTGGTTCCCGTTCGGAAAAAAATTGGTTAGATTCGAATGCGTGTTGATGTTTGCGCATTAAATATAACGAGTGTAAAGACCATTTTCCTCTACCTAGTATGGAAATTGTTTTGCAACAAGTTGCAGGGTCACAAGTGATGTCCTTACTTGATGGTTTTTCTGGTTATAATCAGATCAAGGTAAAAAGGATAGACAAATACAAAACCACTTTCATTACACATTGGAGCACATTTGCTTATGAACGCATGCCTTTTGGCTTGTATAATGCAGGTGCCACTTTCCAAAGAGATGGAAATAGCTTTTAACGAATTTTGATTGGTAAGATTATTCAAATTTATCTTGACGACTTAACTGTATATTCAAAGAACCGATTGGATCATTTTGGTCATCTTATAAAAGTTCTCATGCGATGCAGGAAGTTTGACATTACCAACGGAAAGATCCTTGGGCCTATTGTCTCTGATTCAGGAATAAGCATAGATCTCGAAAGGATTGCTGCTATTCTAAACCTTCCTGTCCCCACTTCCAAAAAGGAGGTTCAAGCCATTATGGGAATTATCGACTTTGTCCGTAGATTTGTTCCTGATTTTGTTGTCATGGTCAAGCCAATTCACAATATTCTCAAGCAAGATCGCTCCTTTTCTTGGACTGATGACGTCGAGAATGCTTTCGTAAGGATCAAGAAGGCAATCAGTTTCGCACTAGTTTTGGCGAAGCCGGTTTTGAGAAAGATTTTATTATATACACTAATGCCACAGATGAATCAATCTATGCTATTCTCGTACTATGTGATGACCAGAATAACAAAAAAACAGTAGCTTACATGTGTCAAAGCTTATCAGATGACAAATTCAAGTATTCTTATATCGAAAAACATGCTTTCGCTCGCGTTAAAGCTGTGGATAAATTTCGCCACTTTATTCTAGACAAGAACACATTGGTAAAAGTCCCTTTACCTGCTGTCAAGTTTTTTCTCTCACAAACTTATCTTTCAGGGAAGCTTGCACATTGGCTTGCCAAGATCCATGAGCATGATTTAACCATCATGACTTCGGAAACCATTAAGGGACGAGACTTATCCCTTCACTTGGCTCAACATGCTGAAACAAGTGAAGAAATTGATGAACAAGATAACCCTCTGTCATCACTATTTTACATTGATAGTCAAATCCTTCATATAACTGAACATCCCTGGTATAAAAATCTTATGTATTATTTGAAAAATCAGAGATGTCCAGATAGCTTAGATACTCATCAAAGGAGAAGGCTCCATCTTGAATATTCCAAATATGTTATTTTAGGAGACTTGTTTAGGATATCTACTGATGGTATATTACTTCATTGTGTAAATAATGAGGAAGCACAAAAATTGTTACAAGAAACCCATGGATCTTCAGATTTTGTTATTCATGTGGGTGGCCATTTTTTTGCTAAAACTACTGCTTTTAAAATCACCAGAAAAGGTTATCATTGGCCTTCAATTTTTCAAGATTCTTATAACTTTTCAAGATCTTGTGACAAGTGCCAAAAATTCGTTGGGAAATAACGTCTTTCTACTATGCCTTTGCAACCTTTCCTCCCTGAGTTTCCTTTTTCAAAATGGCGTTTGGACTTTATCGGTCCTATTAATCCTCTTCAACAAGACAGGTTTTTATCTTGACAACCACAAATTATTTTACGAAATGGATTGAAGCTGTCCCACTTAAACACTCACAGGATGAGCAGGTTATTTCTTTCCTTGAAACTAATATTTTCTCCAGATTTGACATTCCTTTAGAAATTATTACAGACAATGGACCTACTTTTATTTCTGCTAACATGACTCAGTTTCTAGCTAGTATGGGAGTCAAACATTTCACCTCATCAGCGTATTACCCTCAAGGAAATGGGCAAGCTGAGTATACTAAAAAAAATCTGGTTAGAATTATCAAGAGGCTCATTGAAGATAAGCCTCGTCAATGGCACACCCTCCTCACTTACACCCTTTGGGAAGATCACGCTACTACCAAGGTAAGCACATGTTTCACTCCCTTTCAGCTTGTTTATGGTCAAGAAGCTATCTTGCCTACCAAGTTAGAACTTTCTTTTCTACTACGACTGATGCTACAGATTGAATAATTAAATTCTTCTAATATCTCTCAAAGGATAAATGCATTGTTGGCTTTAGAGGAACAAAGGATGTTTGCCTTGGAGAACATAAAGAGAAGACAACAAACTGTAAAGAAATATTTCAATAAAAGCGCAAAGGCTGTCAGATTTAAAGTAAATGAGAAAGTCTTTCTTTGGGATTCATCCCATGCTGATAGAGGACGGTATTCAAAGTTTAAAAAATTATGGATGGGTCCTTTTAAAATTGCATTTGTCCTGGGCACAAATTATTATCTTCTAAAGGTCTTAGAAGAATGATTATTTTCATATAGCACCAACGGTTCCCACTTAAAACACTATGTGGAACCAATTTGAAAGTTAAAACGCTGTAGGAAAATTACTTTTGTATTATAATTTTTGTTTCACTACTTTCATTTTGCTTAGCTGTTTTTATTTTTCTGTTGTTTCATTTCTGCTATTTTTCTTTTATTATTTTCTTTTCTTTTCAGAAATAAATTCTGGATCAGTTTTTCCACAACGATGCTATTCAACAAGTATTGTTAATCAATAACAATTAGGTTACACAACTGTCATGATTCTCCCGTTGAAGACATCACTGAAATTGCTCTCTGCTTCCAGTACTGCTGTTAGATAGATAATTAGATTTTCATCCCTACTTTTCATCTTCCCTTTCTTCCCTCCACCTTGAGATTCAAAAGAGCACACCATAAATTTTTCTCCTTTAAGAAATAAATGCTTTCACTGTGACCAATCGAATGTTATGCATACACGAATAAACCCCTCATACGTAACACTTTCCATGAGCTATTCCCAAAGTCCCAGATCATTTTTTCCCTTAAACTGCCTCACTCCCCCTGTTGCATAATCATTCTGGTAAATATTTATTTGATCTATGATTCACCTGGTTTGTGAAACCGAACATTCTGAGTTCTTAATCTGATGAAAACCGATTTCCCCGTGGAGTCGCCAGTTTGTTGACGCTTAAAAGAGAAACAATGAATACTATGCTCGCAAATGATTGCCAAGCTTTATTATATATCTATATTAATAATAAACTAGTAGGTGGGCCCCCCTTGTTAGAGTTGTGGCACTATGGTGCCCCCCTTGTTAGAGTTGTGGCACTATGGTGGATATGTTGCGCTTATATTTTGTTTGCTTATGTGATGGTACCAACACAATCTTCTACAGTTCATTTGTCTCAGATCATGGTTTAAAATGTTGTGGTAACATGTGATGGTTTGTTGATTAAAACATGGCATTGGATGGATTTGATGACCTTTCACAGAATATGTTAAGGATGCCCTGTGGATGAAAGAATTATTATCAGTTTTGGTTTTGATTTTGCATTAAACATGGCATTAATTGTTAATGTTTATGCCATTATTATAGTTCTTTGCATTTCAATAAGATAAGAGCATAATAAGAACAAGATCACTGAGAAATACACATCCACAAGAGACAC
>JASDQU011508490.1:5507-20394 GCA_032191745.1 Picea mariana
TTTTCAGGGAACTCCCTTATACATAAATAAAAGGAGTCAATCCTTCTCTTTTTCTGATTTTCTGTTAGTTCGCTTTTCCTTTTTTAATTTTTTGTGTGTTTATTTTTTTCCTTACACATATTTCACTTTCATTATTTTGATTTTAGATAGACTTCTCTCTATCAAGGCCTTTTCTTACTCATATTTCTAAGAAACCTCTGTGTCGCAAATCGTGACCATAAACATAAGTGTGACATACTAGAAACTAAAAGTCTGAAAATTTGCATTTGATTTATGGACATAACTTTTAATTTGTTGTGGTCTCAAAGATCATCAATGTGCATTTCTCAAAGTTGGAATTCATAGTGGAATGTGATTTAAGTGACGAGTGAGAATTCTTATTCTTTTTCTTGGTGAGAATGAGTAAATGATCACACTCAACAACATGCTCTATGCTTCATGTGAAATTAATAGGCCAACGCCAACATTTGAGAAGAATATGTCGTACTTAAGGAAGACTACATAGGAAGGTAGCTTATTTATAATTAGGTTGGCAGACCTCACAATCATAGGTGTCATCCTACATGCCTTCTAGGAAAACTAGAATTCCCTCATCCAGTCCTCTCAAATCAAGAGAAAAATATTTTATAAAGGTAAAGGCTTGGGGAAAAGATTCCATATCATGCGGGACATGCAAGTATCTTCGTTAGGGATATGGATGCTCGTTGGCAGAAAAGCAGCCCTTGTGACATCAGAGTGACTCCATCGAGGATATAAATGCTCATTAGAAGTAAAGCAACACAAGATAAATGTGTAATCAACCTGTATTTTTAGCATTCTTGATGCAAATTCCTTGCAATACCTCACGCGCCTCCCAAAATCGCTTAGATTAAAATAATACTTCTATGATTGACCAGCTTTGAGTATGACTAGGAACTTATTCAATCCAAGTACAAATCACATTTCTACCATCTCATTGCTAACCTAAACCCTTCATCTCATTGCTACCATCCTCGCACCTGCTTCCCCGGTCTGCCCTGTCCCAAACCTCCTCTAAACCTTCACACTCAAGTAGCTAGGGTTTTCCAAATTGAGAATCCCCCTTATTTTCCTCTCTTTTCCCATGACCAGTCATCTCCGTTTCCCTCTATGCAATCAATCCATATCTTGACATTTTCCTCTTTCCCTCGGCCCAATATTAGTTCACCTTCCCCTTGGAGGTTGCTCAACCGGTTTTCTTCAAATGCTCAAGGTGGACTTCCACTCAATTGTTTTTTCCTCTCCCTCAAAATGTGAGAGACCCTATGATTTTTCCTCTCATTGCATGACTTTCCCCCTTCAACTCCCCGTCATAATCTCGATTGCTTCTTTGCTGAAGGAAATGTTAGTTTAGTTTTGGAGCTAATGGAAAAGACTAGAATTCATTGGAGCCTAACTCTTGCATTAACAAAGATCATATTAATATCACAGCTAAACATTGCATCAATAGGGATCATTGTGTTATTTCCAATATATCCTTGTGCATCAACAGGAGATCACATTTTCCCCACCGATATGGCCTCGCTTGCTACATCGATAAGATATCATATTTTTGATGTCAATACAACATTGTGCATCGACATGAAATCACGGTTTTAGCACCAATGCAACCTTTCTACATCGACTAAGATCACAATGTTGGTGTTGATAGAAACAAGTATTAGTGAAGAAGTATTCTTCTCACTGGTATCCTTAGAATCACAAATGAATGCCCATAATTAAACCCAAGTCATTTCTCTTCTCAATTTCTTCCTCTGTAGAGTCAGTAAACATTAGATGCATTTTTTAATATTCATTTTTCAATACTAATGATTAATGTGATTTCTTTTTCATATTCAACCATGACTCCTCCTCGAAAAATCTCACAAAGAGAAGACAAGTCTCCCATTGAAGAGGCCTTTGCAAGAAATATTGTACTAGAAGAAGAATACATCATCACCCCAAGACCTGTCTATGATGATACTAAGGGTGTTATTGATAAGGATACCTCACTCAAATGGGGTGAAGTCTATCATATGTTTAACAATAAAAAATTCCCTCAACTTCCAGAAGATTATCCTGACCTCAAAACATTTAGAAACATCAGGAGGTATAAGTTATATAAATTTGCAGTGCATGAAACAATGTTTCCATACACAGAGGTCATTTTATGGATCGTGAAGCACACTAATTTGGAGACTAGATTCATATTAAATTCTCATTCCACCCAATCACCTCCTTCCAAGCTTCGATAATTTCCTATTATTATCATCTGGAGTAATGAGAGAAGGAATTGGACACGAAGCTAATTAATTATTTCTTGCACCARCTCYWWGRGAGCTCYCAWWGRGYTGGTGCAAGAAATAATTAATTAGCTTCGTGTCCAATTCCTTCTCTCATTACTCCAGATGATAATAATAGGAAATTATCGAAGCTTGGAAGGAGGTGATTGGGTGGAATGAGAATTTAATATGAATCTAGTCTCCAAATTAGTGTGCTTCACGATCCAAAAAATGGCCTCCGCGTATGAAAACATTGTTTCATGCACTGCAAATTTATATAACTTATACCTCACTCAAATGGGGTGAAGTCTATCGTATGTTTAACAATAAACAATTCCCTCAACTTCCAGAAGATTATCCTGACCTCAAAACATTCAGAAACATCAGGAGGTATAAGTTATATAAATTTGCAGTGCATGCAACAATGTTTCCATACGGAGGCCATTTTATGGATCGTGAAGCACACTAATTTGGAGACTAGATTCATATTAAATTCTCATTCCACCCAATCACCTCCTTCCAAGCTTCGATAATTTCCTATTGTTATCATATAGAGTACAGAGAGAAGGAATTGGACACGAAGCTAATTAATAATTTCTTGCACAGCCCAAGAGAGCTCCCAAAGAGTTGGTGCAAGCCCGGAAAGGTATTCAAAACTAGTTCGTCCAAAGCATATCCTACTAATATACTCAAAATGCCATATAAATACACAATGGTAATGATATGCAGGTTGTACGGGGATAATGATGCCCATAAGTTAAAAATAACATGGGTACCTCTCTTATACTATGTCGCAGACATCGATTAAACTTTCAAATGGGATGATATACAATCTTCATCCTTGGAGGAAGCACTTAAACCAGTTAAGAACACCACACCAGGGAGTTTTTGAGATTCCATATGTCTGCCTATCTCCTCGATATGATGTGCATATGTCACTCTTATCCTCATATGGGATGGTCCTAACAACCTAGTGACCCCCCAATCCACATCTACTACAAAATATTATGGGAGCATAAATATCATGTTGAGTATCAAAAGATATGTGACAACTTCCTATCCCCCTTGTGTCAACTCATATTTGGATCACTAACACTGTGCATGAAAAATAAAGCACGGGCCATTATTAAAAGGATAGGGGATTAGTATCTCTTGGAATATAACACCTACATCAAAATATATGGAGATACAAAGCTCCACACTTGCTTCCAAAATTCATCCCAGATAGATTAGTGTTGCAGGAAATTTCATTCCATATATTCATTCACAGAGTAGATGTAGCTTTGTATAGAGAAAATAAATTCATTTAGCCACCCTCCCTCTGGGTTGGGTCATATTCATTTAAACACGTCAAGGAAGCGAAAACAGAAGTGAATAAACTAGTGTCTTTCCACTTCAGTGAAGAAAGATTTCAGAGGCACTACCCTCTGGACATCGTCAACACCCACTACATTAACTGTGAGTATAGATGGGAGCACACGAATGATATATGGGAAAAGGAAGAAATCCACTACCAATCTAGAGCATACCATGATGTAATTTTTAAATGGAGAGGCAACCCACTTGGCAGAATAGAAGGTGAACAACGAGATTGAGAGGCTCAAAATAAAATAGAAGAAGAGGCAGAAGAAAATGTAGTAGTAACAACAAAAACAATAACATCCGAGGAAGAAGGAGCTAAAGAAGAAAAGAAAATAAAAGAGTAAGAAACTATTGAATCGAAAGAGAAGAGGAAGAGAAAAGAATAAGAGGTCGAATAACAGAGACAAAAAGAAACAACAACAAAAACAGAAGCAAAACAACTAAGAAAAAAGGAGAAACAAAGAAAAAAGAAACAAGAAGAATCTTAATGAAAGAAAAAAGAAGAAACCACACAATATTAAGAAAAAGAAAAAGAAATAGCAGAAGCAACAGTGGCTAACGCAGTAACAAAAGAAGTAGCAGAAGAGGAACAAAGGAAAAAGGATGAGGAAGAAAGGAACAATAGCGTAGATCCCATGGAAATGGATGTTTCTCGGTCATCAATTGACATCCCACTCATAGGGGGACATTTCCCATTAGGTGAGTTGGGATTGGGAGAATTCACACCATATAAGGATTAGAAGGTATCCAAATTAAAAACCTTCATATTCAATAAGGCATCTTGTAGAATAATTTTGCAAAAAACCAGAAAGATCCTAATGGATGGAAATGATCCCTTATCAGTAATGTCCAAGACTAATGTGAAAAAAAATGTTAGAGATGATCCACTTTCGATCACTTCAACTGGTTTTGCTTTCATATTAGCCTCAGATAAAAACCTAAAGGATTTAGTGCATGAAAACGAGGAGAAATATGAAAGAATAAAAACACTAGAATAATAGGTTTGGTGCAATAAAGGAGACAAGGAAAGCATCAAAGAATTCAGGTTATGTGTTGAGGGAGTTAGGATAGAACTCCCTTAGCTGGTGATTGATATGTACACAAATTTGTAGGTCTTCCGGAAAGTATTTTCACAAATTATGGTGCAACATAGAAGAGCCCAGGCCAAGAATATAAAGTTCTTCGCAATCACAAAAGGTATAAAAAAGATACAACGTTGGATTATTGAAAACCCATATGCATCGTTAGAATTACCACACATATCAGAATGGGAGAAAATACCAACTACTGTAACACCTCAGTTTTGATCCCTACAAACTATAATGTATTATGTAAATGTGACTTAGGATGGTGAGCCGGTAAAGTTGGAAAGGGGTCGGAGTGCCTAGAAATGTAATGCATCTATATATATTAATAAAATACATCGTTGGTTGCAAGATAGACAAGGAAAAGAGATAGGGGGCTATGATTCCACAAGAGAGGGGGCTTAAGGGGATAAGTATTTTTATTATATTTTATTTACCCATTTAGTTTTAATTGATAAAAGTGGTTACATGAGATTCTTGGGAGGAAGGCCATGTGGTTCTTGTTTTCATGTAATTATATAAACATCCCAGCTAAGCACCTCGCCTTGTTTTATGAAGTCACCAAGGTTCCTTTTAGCTTATTTCATTTGCAACAGTTCCTCTCTTGTCGACAGGTCTTCTTGTTCTCTTGTGACTTTTATCTGCTCCTTTATGGCTATTTATTTGGGAATAGGGGAGGCCTATATTCAAGTGTTTTTCTAGTGGTTTATTCTTGGTTCCTTGGCTCAAGAGCGAGCGCGTTCTTGAAGAGGAGGGGTCTCCTCTAGCATTTGTCTCCCCAATTATCACCACAAATCATCTCTTATCTTTGGCTCCTCCATGGCATTTCCTACTCTTTTTGAACCAGAGGGTTCTCCTCAAGCTGGCTTTGAATTTCGTATAGATTCTCACATTGATGGTGACATGGATGCTCAGACTTGGGATTGTGGTGTCGCCCAACAATGGGACTGCATGGCGGATTGGCTCCAAGGGATTTTTTTCTCCTCCTTCAGGCATGATGAATTCGAAGAATGCACCTTCTTTATCGACCCAACCAACTCCATTAGTTGATGAACCAATTGTTTTTCCTCCCCCCAGGATTTTGACCTTGCCTTTGATGTACGTCGAGATGTTGCGGATGTCTAGTTCTGGGTTGCTTGCATGGAAGCAAAGTTCGACCTTCTGGCTGGTTTTCCATGTCGATGTGGGGTTTAATTTGATTTTGGTTCAATATCATTATTTCCTCCTTCTAAGGAAGTGACCATATTGCTACCTTTCATCAATTTTTGGCGTCCTTTTGTGGATTTCGGTGACATCATCAAGACTGAAGGAGTAGTTCATGTTTCCTAGTTGTTATGATTAATGTTTCTATGTTGTTTTGGTCTCTCTTTGGTTGTGCTCTATCTCAATTCGAATGTCAGTTTTAGTATGTATATCTAGCTTTAGTTTTTGAGGATGTCTATGTAAGGTTGGGCTTAAGAACTATACATCATGGACCTGTGATATATTTTGGGTGCGAGTATGGGATGGTTTCCACTTTTGGCAGCCCCAACCCTGTTTTTTGTACTTTTTGATCACTGATAATATAAGGCAGTACTGATTACTTTAAAAAAAATTATCTGGATCCTAAAATGTTGGAAAGATTCCAATTTCTGAGAAGAAAACTTCGTTGGTGCAGTTAGCTACAGGGGAAAAAAGGAAAATCAATGAGATGGTCAAGGCATGCCCAATGGAAATGAATGAAATGCACACAAAACTTGATTTGAATATCATACATTTGGGATCGTATGATTTCCTCATTGGCATGGATTGGTTGGACCAACATCATGTTGTTCTATACTTTTATAATAAGGCATTTACTTTCCTGGATGAGCAAGGAAATTTGAGAATAGTTCAAGTCATTCCAAGAGTTGTGACTATAAGATAAATTTTAGCTTTGCAATTGAAGAAAATCTACAGGAAAGGATGTCAAGTATTTGTAGTGCACATGGAGGAGGCACCCGTGGATAAAGTGTCAAGTGTTGAAGATTGCATAGTACTAAAGGAATTCAAGGATGTATTTAAATAGATATCCATATTAACACCGAAAAGAGATATCAATTTTTCTATAAATATGATGATGGGAGTAGCTCCTATATCCAAGACTCCTTATAGGATGAGTACGACAGAATTGAAGGAGTTGTAGATGCAACTTGAAGAGCTTTTGAAGAAGGGGTATACACGCACAAGTGTGTCACCTTGGAGTGCGCCAGTATTGTTTGTGAAGAAGAAGGATGGTACGCTGAGAATTTGTATCGATTTCAGATAGTTGAACAAGGTAACGATGAAAAACAAGTATCATTTTCCAAGGATGGATGACATGTTTGATCAACTAAGGGGCGCAAGGATATTTTCCAAGATTGACCTTAGATATGGTTATCACCAAGTGAGAATAAAAGAGGAAGACATCAACATGACTACCTTCAGAACAAGATATGGTCATTACAAGTTTACAGTGGTGCTATTTGGGTTTTCGAATAAACCAATTGTCTTCATGTGTTTATTGAATGGATTTTTTAGAATTTATTTAGATAAGTTTGTCATTGTATTTTTGGATGACATACTTATTTACTCAAAGTCTGAAGAAGAGAAYGAGCAACACTTGAGGATGTTGTTGTAGGTATTGAGGTAGCATCAAATTTATGCAAAGTTGAGCAAGTGTTCATTTTACCATAGGAATATTCATTACTTGGGTCATATAATTTCATAAGAAGGAATAGTTGTGGACCTAGCGAAGATAAAATCCATTAAGAAATGGCCAATACCAAGAAATGTCATAGAAGTGAGATCCTTTATGGGACTAGCAAGGTACTACAAAAGGTTTATTGAAGGATTCTCATGTATTGTGCATCCAATCACATCCCTGCAAAAGAAAGGTGCACGATTTGAATGGACTCTGGATTGTTCAAGTATTTTTCAGCACTTTAAGAGTTTGTTGACAAGTGCTCCAATTTTGAGGATTGTTGATCCAGATGTATACTTTGTGGTGTGCATGGATGCATGCAAAGAAGGACTCAGTGGAGTCCTTAGTCAGAATGGACATGTGGTATGCTATGAATCAAGGAAGTTGAAAGAGCATGAAAGAATCTATGCTACTCATGATTTAGAATTGGAAGCTATAGTGCATGATTTGAATATATGGTGGCAATACCTTATGGGTAAAAGATTTGAGCTAAGAACAAAACATTGTGGTATGAAATATTTTCTTGGACATCCAAGTTTAAATGTCAGACAAAGTATGTGGTTAGAGTTCCTAAGTGAGTATGACTTCAAAATAAAACATATCAGAGAAAAAAAGAACAAGGTGGATGACACGCGCAACAGGAGGGTGCATGAGATGAATGTACAACCATTAGCATGTACTAAACATATCTGTGAAACATAATTTTAGAAGTTTCCAAATCAGATCTGCGTTATGTGGACATAAAGGTGGCTTTACAATAGGGTACGTCACAACATAAATGTGAAGGTTATCAGTTGAGAGAGGATGGGATCCTCATGTATAGGCATCGAGTCTATGTGCCAAATGATCAGGAGTTGGAAAACCTACTATTGTCAAAGATGCATAAGGTTCCTTATGTTAGACATCCAAGTTACCAGAAGAAAATTGTCATAATTAAGAAGCAATATTATTGGTCGTTGATTTTATGGCTAGATGTCTTGAATGTCAGAAGGTCAAGCCCAAGCACAGACATCCAGCTAGATTACTATAGCCTTTTCCAATTCGTGAGTGGAAGTGGTAAGTTATAATGATGGATTTTATAACTAAGTTACGTAGGACTGTCAAGCAACATGATTCTATTATGGTGGTGGTGGACAAGCTTACTAAATCTGCCCATTTTATTCAAGTGAAGTCAATGCACAAGGAAGTCGACATTGTTGAGATATACATGTGAGAAATTGCTAAATTGCATGGTATGCCTAAGGAAATTGTGTCTGATAGAGATCCCAAGTTCACTTCAAATTTTTGGAAGGGATTATTCAAAGGAATTGGGACAAGTATGAACTTTAGCACAACATATCAGCCTGAGACAAATGGACAAACATAGAGGGTAAATAAGGTAATAGAAGATATGATAAGGGTGTATGTGATGGATAAGCCATCAAAATGGGAAGACTACTTACATTTGGTAGAGTGTTCTTACAACAATGGATATCAAGCATCTTTAAAGATGAGTCCATTTGAAGYCMTGTATGGTAGAAGGTGCAACATACCTRTGAGTTGGGATAATCYAGCAGACCACGTAGTAGTTGGGCTAGATCTGCTTAGGGAAATGGAAGAGMAGATRGTAAATATTGGRAAAAATCTAAAGGYTCCCCAAGACAGACARAAAATATACGTAGATAAAGGTAGAACCCACCGAGAATTTAAAGTGGGGGATCACGTATTCTTGAAAGTAAAAACAAGATGCAGTTCCTTGAAGTTGGGGAATTATTCTAAGTTAGCAGCACACTATTGTGGGCCATTTGAATTCCTAGAGAGGATTGGTCATGTCGCTTATATGCTTGCATTKCCTTCATCCTTGTGTATTCATAAWTTTTTCCATGTGTCATTTCTTAAAAAGTATGTACATGATGCTAATCATGTCATTGATTGGAATGTGATTCAGRTGGAGCCAGAAGRAAATTTTCGAGTGTGACCGGTTTGCATATTGGACTGAAAATTCAAGAAGCTCTAGAATYGAKTCATGGAGTTGGTAAAGGTCCAATGGTCATGGTATGGTCCTAAGGATGCAACTTGGGAKCACGAGGATGYTATGTGGGCAAAGTATCCTCATCTTTTTTAAWTTTTTTGAAGTTTTTTATGTATAAGTGTATATAATGCACTGAGGAAAGTGCATAAATAAGGAGGAGGGGAATGTAATACCCCTAATCTGAACCCCACTTGTAGTGCGTGATGTAATTTTCCATATAGGCTAGTGAGCCATTGGAAAAAAGTGTAATTGTAATGAACATATAGGCTGGTGATCCATTTTGGTTTTGCGCGCACCTAAGTAGTGCACGAGGTTTGTAACCAAAGAAAAATGTGTGCACATTCCATGGTGTTGCGCGTACCTGAGCTAGTGTGTGTGGAATGTTCATCAAGGGAGGGTGCACATATTTCATAGTGTTGCATGCACTCAAGAAAATGCGTGGGAATGAATGTAATGTATATATATGTATGTATATGATTTCAGGCTGGAGAGCCTGTGTAACTATTGGGATGGTGCGCTGGGATGCAAATAGTACAATGCACCTATCTTTGTAAAGTGTACCACACTCAAGTTAATAATAAAATAATATTGATGCATGCAAGAAGACCAGACGAAAAGAGACAGGGGGTTGAACTCCACCGAAAAAGGGAAAAGGGGGAATATTTTAATAATATTTATGAAAAGTGTAACCTTATAGATATATTATTTATACTAAGTTCCCAAGGGATGGGAATGAGTCACCAAGTGGATAAAGTTAGCTTCGAAGGTGACGAGTGTCATGTTGAATGCATGCAATATATATTTTTTGCCTTAGTGTATTTTTTTTTTTATTGGGGGGGGTGGGGGAGGATAATCGATTATTCTTTGTTGATTCGAGGAATTTTCCTTTGCAAAGGAGTCTGTGTTGTGCATAATCATATTTTCTGGTATGTCCCTGTGCTTGGGAAAATATATGTGTTGTGAAAGAGGAGAGTTGTCAGGCTCGTGAGCATTTTCTCCAAGTGAGAGTTTGTTGGAAATTGTTCCCTGGTGCACTGGGAATTAGTTGCAGTTCTCTGAGACTTCTTGATCTGGTATGTCGCTAAATCCCTAGAAGGGAGGTGAGACAACTAAAGGACCATGGAGAAAAGGAGGGGCACACTTCCTGGGGTGGGACAGGCATGTGGGGAATAAGGCCTTGGCTGTAGACTAGTTGCAACATTTGACACCTTCGATTGAGAAATTTCGCACTAGAAGTCCTTTTTCCTTGGTGGAGTTTAAGCCCCGTCTCGGGGGTGACCTGTTGTTGAAAGATTATGAGAAACAAAGTCTATGGCTCAGAGGAATGTCCGATTCATGCATGTCGTTGGTAACTTTTCTAAAAGATAAGTGTTATTATGCATTTGTTTATTACTGCATGTTCATTTACTTGTATTGGTTATGGTCTACCTCTTTTATGATAATGCATATAAACAATGGTTGTTATTCTATTTAATGTTGTTTATTCACTACAATGTGGTTAATCAATTTAGTAGTTGTACATGTTGTGTATGTTAGTTGATAAGTAATTTTTGTTAAGATAGTCGTGGTAAATGGTCAAGAGCTTCCTGAGTGAGGATTGGAGTATCATGCACGCAGAAAGTGTTGTGTGCACAATTGTTGGATTCACTATCTGTGTAGGAAAGTAGTCTGTCAATGCAGGAAAGCGGGACCTCTCGGGGGGTGGGGGCAGTATGGTTATGCAGACAGTGGTATTCAGGTGCTCCATATTAGTATGTGCACAGTAGTGTTCACATGTTCAGAGTGGATTATACACACAATAATGTTGGTGTGATCAACATGTTGGTGGATACAACTTTATTTTGTGTACTTCCATTGTTATAATATGTTTAATTAGGAAGGAGTGTGGTGCGGCAGGAACCAATTTGGGTTGCGCGCATTTCCTCAAGTGTTTCCATACAATCTGAATGTTAACTGCTCATTGATTTTCTTGAGATAATGTTGCTCAGTAGTAAGTCAAGGACGTTACTTGAGATATCAGACCTGAAGTTGGGAGAGTTTGAGTGACAGGTCCCAACCTGAGTGGCTAGGGACGTTACATCTAACGTGGTCAACCATAGTCAAACATTGTCAACCATATTCAACCATATTTAACCATAGTCAACCATAGGAAAACATGGTCAACCATATTCAACCATGGTCAACCATAGACAAATGTAATCAACCATCGTCAAACATGTTAAAAAATGGTCAAACATGTTCTAACTTTCAAGCATAAGTAACCATTGTCAATCATATTCAACCATAAGAAAACATGGTCAACCATGATCAAATGAGGTCTGCCATAGTCAAATATGATCAAACATGGTCAACAATAGTCAAATGTGGTCATTCATAGTCAACCATGGTCAAATGTGGTCATTCATAGTCAACCATGGTCAAATGTGGTCATTTGTAGTCAACCATAGTCAAACATGGTTAACCATAATCAAATGTGATCAACCATGGTCAAACATATTCAACCATAGTCAGCCATAGTCAAACATGGTCAACCATTCTCAGATATATTCATCCACCGTAAACCATTATAAAAAATGGTCAACCATGTTAAAACATATTCAACCATGGTTAACCATAGTCAAACATGGTTAACCACAATCAACTGTAGTTAAATGTGGGCTACCATTGTCAAACATTGTCAACCATATTCAAACGTGGTCAACCATAGTCAAACATGGTCAACCATAGTCAAACATGGTTATCCATGGTCAAACATAGTCAAACATGGTCTACCATAGTAAAATTTGGTCAACCATTGTCAAACATATTCTAACTTTCAACCATAAGTAACCGTGATCAACAATGGTCAAACATAGTCAACCATGGTCAACTATGGTCAAACTATAACATCCCCACTATAATCCATAGTTTAATTAATGTCTAATGTAGATATAATGAAATGTGACCATGGCCAAGCGATGTAATATGCGAAATGTATTTCTAAATTTTAATAAATAAAATGTGATACCAGTTGTTGGGGGACATGGATAAATATGGGGGCTAAGTTTTCCACAAGAGAGAGGAGTATCTAAGAGGGGTCAAAGGGGGAAATTATTTATGAGCATTAATTCAAAACTCAGATTTCTAAAATTTATTATTCATTGGGGACAACCTTGTATTTTTTGGTTGAGTGTATGAGAGCCCAATCATTAAACTCCTGTAAGACGGTGGGTGTAGAAAGTCACATCCCATAGTTATTGGGGAGCATGGAGATGAAGTACAATCAACATTGGATAGAGTGAGAAATCAACTTGCTTAGGGAAAAAAGAAATTCCTATGGCCAAGGAAGACAATTTTTGCATGAACAACAAGCAGAGAAGAGGGAAAAAGAATATTAGAGCTGGAGCAAGAAGGCTGGGAGAATTCTAGAGCATGTTGAAGCATTTTTGGAGCGCTTTGGAGCGTTTTGGCGCTGAAGACTGAAGAACCAAGTTGTCATGCCTGAATAGTGAACTCTTGTGTGAGTTGCACTGTAACAATAAGTGGTTATTGTTGTTTTTACTGGTAGTTTTCCTAGTTCAATGAGTTCCCTTGAATTCCAAGTAGAGAGATTCATGGTTACTTGTGCCAGAGAGACACTAATAAATGAATGGGACACCCAATGGATTGAGAGTAGTGAATGGGTACATTCCTTGGGTTGGGCAGGTCAAAAGGAAGAGAGATGAAGGAAATCGAAATAGTTGTAAGAGAGTGTTAGTGGGTTGTGGAAATATATGAGTTGTGAGTGGGTAGTGAGAGACACCCTTTTCTTGTGGATTTCTAGCCTTAGCTCAGGGGGAAACTTGTTGTTGAGATCTGGAACAACAATTATATGATTGGGTGGAATGTCTATCCCAGGTAGTTGGTTGCAAAAATGTTTTAAAAAAGATTAGTGTTTATCTATTTTCTAAGTTAATGTACAAGTTTTATTGCTGTGCATTTTACTCTCCGAATGAGAATGGTTTATATGTTGTTGTAGATGAGTTTATTTGTTGTGCATTCATGTCATTTCAACATGATGTAGCTACATATAGTTATGGGTATCTAAAATTGGTTAAATTTGTGTATAATTTGTAGTTGGTAAGATACAAAAAATTAATTAGAAAAAAATTTCATATTTATGTGTATTTCTGCGTAGTAATATTCCTTGGTTAAGTTGAGGAACATTACACAAACATATTCAACCGTGGTCAATCATATTCAAACATAGTCAACCATAATCAATTGTACACAAACATGGTCTACTATAGTCAATGTTGTCATATGTAAATACCTAGTATATATGTGTGTGTAATATGTGATAGTTTGTGTATTTCTTTTATTTTAATTGAGCCCACTTTATTTTTATTAATGTTATTTTTTAATTGAGCCCACTTTATTTTATTTAATGTAATGATATCTAACATAACACCAACATGACAACATCTACCCCATACTAAGATGTAGAGCAACTCAAAATTAAATGATGTGAAAAGCCCCCTTTAAAATGGAATATACTTTCTAAAGTTTTATATTGGAGTTTTATATTGCTTCGACAATAGCCCGACGGTGATATTTTGATATGAAGTAAGCTAACTGCGCTACCTTTTGGGATTCTGATCGACGGAGAACGTCTAATCTCCGGCCACTCGGAAAACCCAAAAGGTAGCCTACCATTGTTTCCGTTTCCGTTTTCGTTCGCTTCGTGCGCCCCCTGACTCTGCGGGTCCCGGACCTCCCTAATTTTTATCCCGCGCGCTTGCTCACCACTCTGCCAACGGACTGCAACCATTGCTGACGACTCTGCTCACATCTGCGACCATTGCCGACTGTCTGCAACCATTTCTGACGAACTGCAACATCTGGTGATCAAAGGTTAGCAACACTCCCTACGTCACCATACCTTACTCCCATCTCTTTTAACCCTCGGGCGTATTCCGGATTGCACAGGAATTCATTAGTAACTTTTTTTATCATAGCAATTGTTAAGCTTAATCAATATAGCTTATGTAGTAACATCTTCTTTGGCAGTCTCATAACGTTGATACTTGAATGTTATCTTATGTTACATCTCATTTGGTGGAAAGAGATAGTTCTCATGGAGTATGTCAAAGCTTATGCATGCTTACATTGACATGCTTATAAATCTGGTTCGGGCTCCCACATTGTTTGACATGCCAAAAACTCCTTAAATTCATCAGCATTTCAACTCTAAAAATCCCCCAATAATAGTGTTCATGATTTGCCTTCTAAAACACTAAAATTTGATCAAATTCACATCAGGGCACTGTCACTGAATCGATTACTCTAAAATATACATTAGTCAATATTAAGTATATAGTTTGAATACTGTACCAATGTTTTTGGCAAACATTCTTATCTCGATTTCTCATCTAGAAAACTGCCACCAGAAAAACATAATTCAGCTTTGTATTATATTTTGTTGCCCCCA
>JASDQU011508490.1:30599-43102 GCA_032191745.1 Picea mariana
TCTCTTATACTTTTTCACGGACATCGATTCAACTTTCAACTGGGAAGATATGTTATCTTCGGCGTTGGAGGAAGCACTCACAACAATGAAGAACACTGCACTAGGGGAGTTTCTGAGCTTCAATATGCCCTCCTACATCCTTGATGTGATGTACATATGTCACTCTTATCCTCATATGGGATGGACCTGGTAACCTAGTGACCCCCCAATCCACATCTACTACAAAATATTATGAGAGCATAAATTTCTTGTTTAGTATCAAAATATATGCAACAACTTCCAAGCCCCCTTGTATCAACTCATATTTGTCTCACCAACACCATGCATGACAGTTAAATCACATGCCATTTTTAAAATGATAGGGGATTGGTATCTCCTAGAATATGACACCTACATCAAAATATATGGAGCTACTAAAGATCCACACTTTCTTTCAAAATTCATCCCGGACATATTAGTGCTACAAAAAATTGTATAAGAAACAGTCATTCATGGGTTAAGTGCATCATTGTACAAGGAAAATAAATCCATTTGGTCACCCCTACCCCTATGGTTTGGGTCACATTAATTTAAAGACGTCAAGTAAGTGCAAGTAGAAGTAAATAAACTAACATCTTTCCAATTCGATGAAAAAATATTTCAGAGGCACGACCCTCTAGACGTCATCAAAACTCGCTACAGTAAATGAAAGTACATATGGGAGCACATGAATGATATATGGGAAGATGAATAAATCCACTGTCGAGCAAGAACATACCACGATGTGATTTTCAAAAGGAGAGCCAAACCACTGAGAAGACTAGAAGATGAGAAATGAGCTCGAGAGGCTCAAAATAAAATCGAAGAAGAGGCAACAACAAAAGTAAAAACATCCGAGGAAACAACAACTGAAAAAGAAAAGAAAGAAAATCAACAAAAGATGTTGAGTCATTAGAGAATAAGAAGAGAAAAGAAGAGGAGGTCAAACAACAGGGACATAAAGTAATAGAAGAAGAAACAATAGCCAAAGCGGCCAAAAAACAACAAAGAAAAAAGAAGGAAGAAGAAGTTGAACGAAAGAAGCAATAAGAAATTGCACAAGTTGAAGTGGAAGCAAAAGTAGTAGCGGAAGCAACAACAATGGAATAAGTAGCAACAAAAATAGAGGAAGAAAGGAAAAAGAATGAGGAAGAATGGAAAAATGACACAGATCCCTTGGACACAGATGTTCTGAGGTCATCAACTCACATCTCGCTCACAGGGGGGAATTTTTAATTAGATAAATTTGGATTGGGATCATTCACACCATATAAGGCTCATAAGGTACCCAACTTAAACACCTTCATATTCAACAAGGCATCTAGTAAAATCTTTTTGTAGAAAACCAAAAATCTCCCAGTTGTTGGAATGGATCCATTATCATTAATGAATGAGACTAATGTGATATAAAACGTCAGAGATGATCCAATTTCGATTTCTTCAACCAACATCTCTGTCACATTATTTTTAGAGAAAAATTTGAAGGATTTAGTGCGTGAAAAAAAGGAGAAACATGAAAGAATTAAATCACTAGAAGAAGAGACATGACATAGTAAATGAGACAGTGAAATCATCAAAGAATTTAGGTTATGTGTCCAGGGATTTATGATAGAAGTCCACAAGATGGAAATGAAATTGTACGCAAATATGCAGGTATTCCAACAATTACCTGCACGGATTATGGAACAACATAGCAAATCCCAAGACAAGAATACACATTTTACCACAATCCGAGAAGGTATGAATGAGATGCAGGGTTGGATTACTGGAGACCCAAATGCCTAGTCATAATTGCCACACATATTAGAATGGGAAAGAAATATCAACTATGCCACACTCGACAAGTGCCAATAGGTTGGTGAAAAGATTGAGGAGGAGATGAAGAATTCACTTGTAATCTACACACAACTTTATAAAGAAACATATATATTAGCTCATAAAGGCCATATTCTCTAGATCGAAGAGCTAGGTTAGATGAATATTGTTGAATAGAGTTTTTTAGAGGTCAAACAAAACATGAAGAAGAGAAAAATAGATGTCAGAACTACGGAAAAAGTGACAGTGGACTTAATGAATGACCAACTCGTGAAATCAACAAGGACGCATAATATGATACAAGCCTTTATGATAAATTTAAATAGGGATATGAAGACCCTCTCATGTAATGAAACTGCTCACGAGGCCACTTTGGAGTCACTAATTTTTAGCATAAGTGTTTCCATTTCAAGATAGCATGAGGTATGGGAAGCTTACTTGAAGGATAAGAATAAATTGAGGGGGC
Organism: Picea mariana; assembly: GCA_032191745.1. Lineage (NCBI taxonomy): Eukaryota > Viridiplantae > Streptophyta > Pinopsida > Pinales > Pinaceae > Picea > Picea mariana. The sequence goes on from JASDQU011508490.1 coordinate 32,899, forward strand.
ACATAATCAAATTTTAAATTATTCTCAACTACCCTCTCTTTGTCTTTTCTATCATCACTGCACATTTTTTTTTCTTTTGCAACTTATGTAAATAATATTGAAATGGAATATGAAAATACATGTAACTACTTCTTCGAGAACTGAATAACCCCAATAGGCAGTTACTTAGGCAATTAGAAATTCGAGAAGTGGCCCACTTTAAAAGGGATCTTCAACTTTGTAATTTTAGAGAACTACTTTTCTGAGATAATATTGAGAAGCCTTCAGGGGAAATTTGTTTGAGAGAAACAATATTTTTCTAATGGTGGTTTGCTTCTAACTGTTTCAAGTAAATGTTATTCTATCTGTAAACATTGTCAAATTTCTGTTGAACTTGTAGACTCTTCTTTTTTTGATAGAATTTTTCTGCAGTTATTGTTTTTCTATATTATTAATTGTTCTAAGATGATGAGAAGGTTTTATGTATATGAGTATGTATCTTATACTTATTTGGTTGTTCTTTCATATACTTATTCTATTAGTCCTTGTTTCTCTCTAACAACTATCTAGAAGAAAGTTATTGCAAGGATTGTTAGCATATTGATCTATTTGTAAGTTACCCTTAGTTTTTCCTAGATAGGATAGAATATAATAGATTTTATTTATGCAAGTAGTCTAGTTTTCATTTGCATACACCCCTTGCATTAAAACATTCATTCACCCCCCAACCTAGTAATGGAATTCAGGCCAAAATCTGGATGGCTCTCCTAATCCAAATGGTTCGAAATCTAATTGGGACCTCGTACCGGGGAGTACTCCTGAATGGTGAAGGGAATTTTTCTTTCCTTAACAGAATTGGAGCTAGAAGGAGGGCCTAAATTATATGGCTGGAAGTAATGCTCAATACTCACGTGGACATACCTATGATAAAATCCCCATCAGACAACAACCACCACATCTTTTCTCAGCCTCTAAAAATATTCATGAGTAGGAAATTCCTTTCAAAGATACTAACCCTGCGTTTGAAATTCAAGTTGTTGGAAGTCCTCAAATGAATCCTAAAACTTGTTACGCTATCCCTAATGCAGAGTTTGCTTAAACTCGAAAAGTCACCCTTTCCTTATCTAAATTAATTGGTCGCTTACATGTTGCTTCAACATTACCCAAGAGGAGAGCTACCCAAAGACCTATTAACCAGTCCAATTTCCTTGTCAAATCCGTTGAAGACTTAGTTGAAGTTTCTTTATAGGAAATAACTTACCCTTTGGACCAAATTCCTCCTACTCCTCTAGGTCCTACCCTTTCTTATCAGAACTTTATTCTGAATCTAAAGAAGATGGTGAAGAAAATCCCCGCATGGTTGGAAATCAAAATGTCATCCTAGCATGGATGTCTCAGGAAGCCTTAAATTTTCCTAGACAAATGCATGACCTACCCAAGCATCTATAAATACTTCTTCCTAATTTTGACATGGACAAGTCATGTTCCCTGAAATACCACATTAAGAAATTCTATTTAGCAATTTGGATCCTTTATTTTCGATAGGAAGACATAATTTGTACACTATTTCCTTATACCTTTGAGAAAAAATCATCCACTTGGTACTATAATCTTCTGGACAGATCTATAACAAGTTGGGATAATTTTGAAAAATATTTCCTTGTTAAGTTCAGAGATGAGAAAACCCGCAAAGTTTTTCAAATAATTGGTGGCTCTTAAAATGGAAAAGAAAGTGAAATTGAAATATTTCAATCAATGTTTTACTACTATGCTGAAAAAGTTCCTTGCTAGTGATACCTTTGTTGAAGCATTAATGGTAGAATATTATACCTCACCCTTACACCCTTCCATAGGCATGTTTGTCAAGAGAGCCAATGGACCTACTTTTGCACAAAACTTTGAAGAATCCAAGGAAGTTGAAAAGGAAATGTTTTCTCTAGGAAGCCACCCCACAATCAAGAAAAGAAAATAAGATGGTAAAAATACATTATTCCTTACTAAGCTTCCTAAAAAGGAACCTAAGGAGTTAAATAACATAGTCAAATTGGTCAAGAAGTTCTCCAATGAAGTGGCAGATCTTAAGAAGAGTGCAAGTGAAGGATCCTCTAAGAAGAAATATTTCCTCCCTTTCTTTAAAAAGATGAATAATCTACCTAAGTCACCAAAGACTCATGAGCTCACTTTAAATCTCGATGATTTTAGTATGGACAATTTCTATTACTGTCAAAAAATGAACCATTCTGAAAAGAATTTCCCTTAAAGGATTAATTCCATGACCTTGGCCATCAACCAATTATTAGACCAGTAGGTTGCAATTGACGATCAAACCCAAGAAATATAAAACAAGGAAGAAAGTGAGGAAAAATATACTATCAAAGAATCTGCCATGTTTTTGTGGGACTAGTGTTTAGACTCTGACGATGAAAAGGTAGAATAAATTTTTGTAGGTGACACTTAAACCACAAAGGCTTCTCCAAAATATTATAACTTATTCAGTAAAGTGGTAGTGGCCAACACTCCTCTACCTTATAAAACATCCATTGCTCTTAGTGTTACACATCAAAATGTCACACTTAAGTGTTGCACCATAAGTGTTGCAAGTGTCGCAAAGTGTCGTATGCACCTTACTAAGTGTCACATGCACTTTGTCAAGTGATGTATGCACCTTAATAAGTGTCACATGTACTTTTCCAAGTGTCACAACTCTTTGACACCATGAAAGACATTTTCCATGATCCTTAAGTCATATTGGATGAAGAAGCCCATCATTTCAAGGCCAGAAACATGCTTTTCACTTGGAAATTTGACCATTTTTTTAAGATTATGAAGGTTGGAGCCCCCGTGTACATGCTAGTGGAGCGCCACTTCATAGGGTGGCACCCCCTTGGCCTTATTTATGGAGCGCCATTAGAGACCTACCTCTAACTTAGGGGGAGCGCCACTTTGGTTAGAGGAAAATATGGTGAATCCTGCCTTATCCTAAGGGACAAATTTGAAGAGATGAGGTTGTTTTGGGTCGAATTATATCCTATGGCACTATATTAAGATAAAATACCAAATCATGGAGCCAAATCCTCAACCACTTCCCGTATTATCTCATGGTAGTTGAGCCTCCCAATCCTATAAATTGAAGGCATTTCCAAGATGAATGGAGGAAGATTTTAGGTGTCAAACCTTTGATCTTGGGAGAAAGAATTCAAAATTTTGATCTCAAGATTTTCATGCAAGGGTTGGATGAGGAGATATTGGAGAATATTGTAGCGACATCAACTTTATTTGTAAGTGCCTTCTTTTGGATTTCCATTAATATTAACTTGGCCTATTCATTTCATTATGATTGTTTATTGTAATGTCCATGCTTAAGTCAAATTAGGTATATATAGATCTGTTTTATCTAATCACATAGAGTAAGAGAAATTATTTCTTTTTTGTTCATCACAGGTCCTGACTCACTCTAAGGAACTCATAGATCAAGCATGAAGCTTGGATCAATGAGGGAAAATGTTGAAACAAGACATGTCACATTCTTTCTCTTTCTCATTTTGATTGGTTATGAACTAGATCTATAAGGAAAGTAGAAACCATTGTTTTATTCTGTCTTTGGACCAAAGAACGGGTCTTGGTCCAAAGGGGAGCATAACCTGTCTACAGGGTAATATTTCTCATAACACTTAGAAAGATAAATCTCCCCAAGCCGCACAGAAGTCGAGTAACCCTTCATAGCCCAGTAATATCACCAACACTTCATAACTGAACAAAACTCCAAACAGATTTGTAAATCGCTATTTTGATTACAATGTCATTGAATATATAAAGAAAAAAAAAAAGAACAAAAAAGAAGAAAACATACCACTATTTGAAATTTGTTCCCTTACTCAATGGAGGGATCTCATTCTCGATACATTCAAAGCCACACCCTCTCGGAAAAAAACAATTGTTGTAGCAGATAACACTTCAAAAGATGTTGAAACTAATACAAAAGATAAAACCAAAACAAAATTCACAGTAAATGCAACTAGTATAGGATCACATTTTAGATCCTAGATCTTTCCTTTCCTCCTCACATTCAAAATCTCCAATATTAATGTGCACAATTGCTTGGTGGAATATGATGCTTTTTCTAATGTTATTCCATATTTAGTATGCCAGAAGATAAACGACATCCCTAATAGGATCACCAAGATAATCATCCAATTAGACATATTTGATGTTAAAGTAATGGGAGAGATTAAACATGTTGTGATTAGATTACCTTTTGATCTTATATTTCATCAAGTGATTCATATCATCGTACCAGATATTATGGAATATTATGGTTTGTTGTTGAGCAGGGAGAGTTATGTGAAACTAAAAGTATATTTCTCCACATATTGGATTCATTTATGGCTACCATACAAAGGGAGGACAAATCAAATTAGAGTGGACAATGAAGCTCATATGAAGCACAAGGTAACCGAGCTCAAAAGTAAAAACAAATCTATAAGTCTTTCTCACACAACTTTGGGGAATTATTTTTTAGAACATGACCATGGTTTTTACAAAGAAACATCTTCATTTCAAGCACATGAACAATCCTAACTCCTTCATTGCACTCAAATTGGTGTGAATGACTGAAAAAATTAGTAGAAATAGAGAATTTTGTTTTACTAACTCAATTGTAGGGATTGATATTTGGACACTATTTTTTTATGGTTCCAAATCACAATAAGGAGTTGGGGCAGGTTGCATATTGATAAATACTAAAAAAACATAAAACTACGATATCATGTTGCCTGGAATTTGAATGCACCAACGAAACAGATGAATATGAGGACTTGGTTCAAGGTTTGAAAAAGAATATTGATATCAAGTTAAGATGTGTAAGGGTTTTGGGTGATTCAGGAATTATTTTCACATAGGTAAAGAATTCTATACATTGTTCCAACAAGAGGTATGGAATCTTATAAATTATTTTGATGCTTTTAACATTACTTATATCCCTTGTTCTCAAAATGTCATTTCCAATACTTTAGCTAATGAAACATCTATATTCACTCCTTTGAATAGTGATTTTACTTTTGAACTTCTTTTCAAGCCTTATATACTCGGAAAAACCACCAAATGGAGGGTGTTCAATGATGACTCCCAGTTAATAGACTTCCTCACTAGTTCCTACGCTATTCAATATTATGTGATAGATGATTAAGTTCACCAGCAAAATCTACAGGAATATAAGGATGAGGAAAACAAGATCAAGAGAAACTGCCTCCCAAGAAATGTATTGTCGCTTGAGAATCTTTTCGACTTGTAGTCCAGATTCAAAATAACAACAAATCCCAATCCAACAACTCGACTATGATGCATTCCTTGGTAAATATGGGGACTCTGGAACAGCCAAAATTCATTAACTTAGAAACTTGTTATTTAGAAGAATAGAAGCACACTTTCATGCAATTATTCAAGAAATATCAGGATGTATTCACATGTACTTATGAAGACTTGAAAAAATATGACACCCGTATCATATAACACATTATTCCAATAAAGGATGATGTCAAAAATTTYCAATAGAAGCTCAGAACAATTCTTCCTACTATGGAATATTTGATCCAAAAGGAGTTGAAGAAGTTTCGATATGCCCAGATTATCTTTAAAGTTCGACATTCAACACGGGTTTCCAATCTAGTATGGGTAAGGAAGAAATATGGGGAAATCAGGYTGTGTCTGGACTTCCGAAATATGAATCRAGCTTTTGAAAAATAAAATTATCTCATTCTTCCCATGGAACAAATACTCCATCCCATATTTGGTTCACAATTTTTTTTCTCTATTAGATAGGTTCTTTGRATACAATCAGGTTCTCGTAGAAGAACTTGGCCAACTAAAGACCGCTTTTAGAACTAAGTGGGGAACATTCACATATCATAGAATTCCCTTTGGATCGATCAAGATAGGGACAAATTTCCAAAGGGAAATGGAAATAACATTCAATGGTCTAATCGTTCAAAGTGTGGTGATCTATCTCGATGAAATCACAACGTATTCCAAGAAAAGAACTGGGCATCCACACCATATGAAACATAATTTTGAAAGTAGGGCATCTCTTTGAATCCTGAGGAAAATGTCTTTGTTGTTTCATAAGGGGTTTAGACATCATTAGAGAAATCAACCCTCACTCATCCAAACAACATAGGTACATCCTCATGGCCACTTATTATTTCACATGATGGATAGAAGTTGTGCCACTAACAAAGATAAACGAAKAAGCAATAATTAACTTTTTGGAACAACACATCATCACTAGGTTTGGAGCACCCACTACCCTTGTTTTTGACAATGATACATATTTCGCATCTTTGTAATTGAATGAGTTTTCTTTACAGAAAGGAATCATTATAAGATATGCAACTAACAATTAACCCCAAGTAAATGGATTAGATGATTCCACCAACAAAAATATAATATGTATCCTAAAGTGAACCATAGTATATCGACAAATAAACTGATATAATTCTCTATCTAACGCCCTATGGGAAGACAGGGTCACTCCAAAATCATTCATAGGAACATCCCCATACTTTCTCGTTTATGAGAAAGAAGCCATCTTGGCCCCGAACAATTTATTGCCTTCTTCAACTCACACAACAGTCACGTGGGAGAAGTTTCCCTATCATCCAAAAAGGGATAAAAACCTTGATCAAACTAGAAGAATACAAAGATAAATCTAAGACAAAGTTTGATGCTCACCAACAAACCATAAAATGGTGTTTTGATAAGAAATCTGCTAGAAAAAAAGGATTTTTAGATTGGTGATCTTGTTCTAAAATGGGACAATTCACATGAAGATAAAGGGAAACACTCCAAATTTCAATAATTGTGGCTAGACCCTTTCATAATTAAGGAAAGGATTGGCCCGAGAACATATAAATTGCAGAACATAGAAGTGTGGATCTCCTCCATGTCAATGGACAAGTTATGAAACACTACTTAAGCTCTAAGCTTTTCAAGAAACTCCCTTATACATAAATAAAAGGAGTCAATCCTTCTCTGTTTATGATTTTCTGTTAGTTCGATTTTCCTTTTTTATTTTTTTTGTGTTTATTTTTTCCCTTACACCTATTTCACTTTCATTATTTTGATTTTAGATAGACTTCTCTCTATCAAGGTCTTTTCTTACTCAGATTTCTAGGAAACCTCTATGTCGCAAATCATGACCATAACCATAAGTGTGACATACTAGAGCCTAAAAGTCTGAAAATTTGCATTTGATTTCTGGACATGACTTTTAATTTGTTGTGGTCTCAAAGATTATCAATGTGCATTTCTCAAAGTTGGAATTCATGGTGGAATGTGATTTAAGTGACGAGTGAGCATTCTTATTCTTTTTCTTGGTGAGAATGAGTAAATGATCACACTCAACAACAGGCTCTATGCTTCATGTGAAATTAATAGGCCAACACCAACATTTGAGAAGAATATGCCATACTTAAGGAAGACTACATAGGAAGGTAGCTTATTTATAATTAGGTTGCCAGACCTCACAATCATAGGTTTCATCCTTAAACATAATCATCCAATTAGACATATTTGATGTTAAAGTAATGGGAGAGCTTAAACATGTCATGATTAGATTACCTTTTGATCTTATATTTCATCAAGTAATTCATATCATCGTAGTAGATATTCTGGAATCTTATGGTTTGTTGTTGAGCAGGGAGAGTTATGTGAAACTAAAAGTATATTTCTCCACATATTGGATTCATTTATGGCTACCATACAAAGGGAGGACAAATCAAATTAGAGTGGACAGTGAAGCTCATATGAAACACAAGGTAACCGAGCTCGAAAGCAAAAAAAACCTATCAATTTTTCTCACACAACTTTGGGGAATTATTTTTTAGAACATTGCCATGGTTTTTACAAAAAAACATCTTCATTTCAAGAACATGAACAATCCTAACTCCTTCATTGCACTCAAATTGGTGTGAATGACTGAAAAAATTAGTAGAAATGGAGAATTTTTGTTTTACTAATTCAATTGTAGGGATTGATATTTGGACACTATTTTTTTATGGCTCCAAATCACAATAAGGAGTTGGGGCATGTTGAATATTAATAAATACTAAAAAACCATAAAACTATGATATCATGTTGCCTGGAATTTGAATGCACCAATGAAACAGATGAATATGAGGACTTGGTTCAAGGTTTGAAAAATAATATTGATATCAAGTTAAGATGTGTAACGTTTTTTGGTGATTCAGGAATTATTTTCACATAGGTAAAGAATTCTATACAATGTTTGTCCCATCACATTGTTCCAACAAGAGGTATGGAATCTTATAAATTATTTTGATGCTTTTAACATTACGTATATCCCTTGTTCTCAAAATGTCATTTCCAATACTTTAGCTAATGAAACATCTATATTCACTCCTTTGAATATCAATTTTACTTTTGAACTTCTTTTCAAGCCTTATATACTCGAAAAAACCACCAAATGGAGGATGTTCAATGATGACTCCCAATTAATAGACTTCCTCACTAGTTCCTACGCTATCCAAGATTATGTGATAGATAATTAAGTTCACCAGCAGAATCTATAGGAATATAAGGATGAGGAAAACAAGATCAAGAGAAAATGCCTCCCAAGAAATGTATTGTCGCTTGAGAATATTTTCGACTTGTGGTCCAGATTCAAAATAGCAACAAATTCCAATCCAACAACTCGACTATGATGCATTCCTTGGTAAATATGGGGACTCTGGAACAACCAAAATTCATTAACTTAGAAACTTGTTATTTAGAATAATAGAAGCACACTTTCATGCAATTATTCAAGAAATATCAAGATGTATTCACATGTACTTATGAAGACTTGAAAACATATGACACATGTATCATATAACACATTATTCCAATAAAGGATGATGTCAAAACTTTTAAGTAGAAGCTCAGAACAATTCTTCCTACTCTGGAATATTTGATCCAAAAGGAGTTGAAGAAGTTGCAATATGCCCAGATTATCTTTAAAGTTCGACATTCGACATGGGTTTCCAATCTAGTACGGGTAAGGAAGAAATATGGGGAAATTAGGTTGTGTCTAGACTTCCGAAATATGAATCAAGGTTTTGAAAAATAAAATTATCTCATTCCCCCCATGGAACAAATACTCCATCCCATATTTGGTTCACAATTTTTTTTCTCTATTAGATAGGCTCTTTGGATACAATCAGGTTCTCGTAGCAGAACCTGGCCAACTAAAGACCGCTTTCAGAACTAAGTGGGGAACATTCACATATCATAGAATTCCCTTTGGATCGATCAAGATAGGGACAAATTTCCAAAGGGAAATGGAAATAACATTCAATGGTATAATCGTTCAAAGTGTGGTGATCTATCTCGATGAAATCACAATGTATTCCAAGAAAAGAACTGGTCATCCACACTATATGAAACATAATTTTGAAAAATGCAGGAAGTAGGGTATCTCTTTGAATACTGAGGAAAATGTCTTTGTTGTTTCATAAGGGGTTTAAACATCATTAGAGAAATCAACCCTCACTCATCCAAACAACATAGGTACATCCTCATGGCCACTTGTTATTTCACATGATGGATAGAAGTTGTGCCGCTAACAAAGGTAAACGAAGAAGCAATAATTAACTTTTTGGAACAACACATCATCACTAGGTTTGGAGCACCCACTACCCTTGTTTTTGACAATGATACATGTTTCTCATCTTTGTAATTGAATGAGTTTTCTTTATAGAAAGGAATCATTATGAGATATGCAACTAACTATTAACCCCAAGGAAATGGCTTAGTTGATTCCACCAACAAAAATATAATATGTATCCTGAAGTGAACCATAGTATATCGACAAATAAACCTCTATCTAACGCCCTATGGAAAGACAGGGTCACTCCAAAATCATTCATAGGAACATCCCCATACTTTCTCATTTATGAGAAAGAATCCATCATGGCCTCGAACATTTTCTTGCCTTCTTCAACTCACACAACAGTCATGTGGGGGAAGTTTCCCTATCATCCAAAAAGGGATAAAAAACTTGATCAAACTAGAAGAATACAAAGATAAATCTAAGACAAAGTTTGATGCTCACCAACAAACCATAAAATGGTGTTTTGATAAGAAATCTACTAGAAAAAAAGGATTTTTAGATTGGTGATCTTGTTCTAAAATGGGACAATTCACATGAAGATAAAGGGAAACACTCCAAATT
>JASDQU011508491.1:22743-33983 GCA_032191745.1 Picea mariana
TTAAATAAATTGATGTGTTGTTTTTTATGTTGTTGGATTTAGTTGTTCGAAGTGAGCTCGTGTTTGCACGTGGTAGAGCTCAGGAAATCCGCCGGGAACACAGGACACTTCAAAGAGGTATTGAATTTATCTATTATTCAATACTTTTTCTTTTGTGAAAAAATAAAATAATATATAGATTGTTATCCATTATATTATTTTATGTATACACAGTTGTGCAGAAAGCTTTCAAGCGATCTTAGCTTGCAAGCAGATAAACGTGCGGAGGGATAAAAACGGAAGAACTTGCCCTTCCCGGTTAGCCACGGCGTTGTTTGTAACAAAGTCAATATTCGTTAATTATTTTATTTTATATGATCTCGAATTGTATATGGCCCCTATGGCCTTGGACGGATACAATGCAGCAGCAGGTGGGCGGGTCCGGCCCGGCCCGGAAATTTAGACATACCGATTGGTACGCGACCGATCAAGTCATAAAGAAGTGGGTTGCCAAATTCTGTACAATTATCTTGCATGTGACCATTATTAATATTTGCGTCCATCATTGCTTTCTGCAAATTGAAATTTTATTTTCTGTTGTGGGTGGGGTCCATTGATTCCATTTTCACAATTCTCTTTTGTTTTCAGTGGGGTCCATCACTTTATTTTCACAATTTTGTTTTAGGTGGGGTCTATTGACTTATGTAATGGACGTTACCTAATATTTAAGGAGATTATAAATGGTTGCTTATAAAAGTAATGGTAGGCCAACAACTATATTTTCCAATCATATATATGGCATACATATAAAACTTAATAAACTCAAATAACCAAACTACGTATTAAATTTAATTAAAATTTAAAATTTGGTATAATGAATGGGACCTGCATTACGTTAAAAGACAACTTCCCACCAAACTCCACCGTGACCTACATCACGTTTGTATGCAGCTTTTTCTATTACAATAAATTGATTTTATTAACACTAGTAGCGTCGGATAAAGATAAGTATTGCGTATCACCTACCTTATCTCCAATAAATAAGAAAATCTAAATCTAGTCATCAATGATCAACCACTCAATATAAATCCATAAATCTAGTCAGCAACGATCAACCACTCGATATAAATCCATAAGATTACATGACTGAGTGTTGGGTTACAAAAATACATGACTAATATAATTATTATTTAATAAAACAATAATATTTAAGAGAGGTCCCTTCACATATGCTTCAAACATTACTTACCTTTCAAAGTTTTTTTGAGATTTTGTTTCATTGTCATACATATATTAAAAAATTGGCATTCCACAATATTCTCTTTTCCGGATATATGTAATGTTCTTTTGCGTATTATATGGAGACAAAAGAATTTTGTTTATATACTTCATCATTTATAAAATCTTTAAGAATGGTCAAATTATGTACTTTGTTTGTTTTTTAAATAGGAAAAACCTAATAAGTTGGATCGTGGTAAGCTCCTAAATTAATAGGAGTTTATAATAATTAATTTAGCTCTTAATTTTCAATGCATTTGGGTTTGGTTTGAGAATCTTCTAAGCGGCATGTTTTAGAAGTTATACTTCTCTAAACTTTGACTCAATCATGATTTTGATAGATAATAGATTAAAGTAAGGAGTATTGGTGTATTTAGAAGAATAATTCCCAACTCCAAACAAAGGAATGTTATTATAACCAAACAAATTGAAACACTTAATTTTAAAATAAAATAAACTATGAAATAAAAAAATCTTTTTTTTTTATCATTTATATTAAATGTTAATACAAAGAGAATGAAGAATGTTATTATAACCAAACAAATTAAAACACTTAATCTTAAAATGAAATAAAAAATCTTCTTTTTTTTTATCACTTATATTAAATGTTAATGCAAAGAGAATGCATTCTTATACTCGACCCTTTTAACTTTGTATGGGTCCCAACACCAAAGAAGGTATTTCTTCGGTCTATGAAATGATAACATAGAAAATTAAAGGCCATTAACTTAAGATTGTCTTTCTATTTTATAAAATTTTCTAGAAACACACTTCTTTGGAGCGTGTTGACTCATTTTAAGACTTGAAGGTTTGTAGAGGTGTTTAACAAGGTCTGATATGGCTAGTTTGTTAGCATTTTTAACTTTATAGAGAAAGGAAACCTTTTATCTAGTTTGTTAGCATTTTCAACTTTATAGAGAAAGGAAACCTCTTATCTATGGCATGCTCATTGTTTTTTTTTTAGAAATTGTAGTAAATTTTAATAGATAAAATATAAAAGATAAATTTTTAACTTTAAAATTATCTAAATGTACTCACACCATAAAGAACACAAAAATATAGAGAAATACTTTTAGGTAGCGTTGGGCTATCTTTTAGGGATAAAATTTCACCAATTCACTATTTTTTTTGGTTATTTTCTGAAAAGAAAAAAAAAAAAAAAAGATTGTTAGGGACCTAACCTCCCTAACCCCTCACGTAGGTAGAATAATATATTTTCCATGTAATAAAGGTTAATATTAATAAGGCCTAGTAATAAGGAAGAATACTTCAAATGTAAGAAGACCTAATAGAAGCTTTTGCTTCTAGAAGATATTCCTCTAGATTGTTCTTTTGGTAGATAGATTTAGTATAAATAGGAGTCGAGGGCATGGGAAGCTTTTGTCTTGAGAATTATTGTAATTGAGTGTTGCTTGCTGGAGGTTTCCCCCTCGAAGAGGTAAGTGAATATTGTTTCCTATCAATAAAGGTATTATTTTGGTGTTGTGGTTTCATATATTGTGTTGTTCTGTTGTTATTCTCTTCAGTATTTCTATTTTTTGCTATTATAATAGATCTGATACTTTACAAGTGGTATCATAGCACTTGGAAGGAAATTGTGGGTTATTTTTTTTTCAGGTGTTAGGGGCCTAACCTCCCTAACCCCTCACGTAGGTAGAACAATATACTTTCCATGTAATAAAGGCCAATATTAATAAGGCCTAGTAATAAGGAAGAATAAGTCAAATGTAAGAAGACATAATAGAATCTTCCACTTCTAGAAGCTCTTCCTTTAGATTTTTATTTTGGTAGAAAGATTTAGTATAAATAGGAGTCGAGGGCATGCGAAGTCTCTGTCTTGAAAATCATTGTAATAGAGTGTTTCTCTATCAGAGGTTTCCCCCTCGAAGAGACAAGTGAACATTGTTTCCTATCAATATATATATTATTTTGGTTCCATGGTTTCATATACTGTGTTGTTCCATTTTTATTCTCTACAATATTTCTGTTTTTCTATTATTATAATAGATATGGTACCCTACAAATGGTATTGGAACACTTTCCTTGGAAAAACATTATGGGTTATTTTTTTCGGGGTAGAGATTATTCTGACGTCTTAAGCGCACATTGTTGGCCACCCTTGTAACCCTTGTTGGTACCCCTTCGAGTAGTAGCGCATAAGACAACACCTGTATATGGATCAACCTAGATATCCTGAAGCCCTTCATAGATAAACCAATCATCCACATGACTGTTATAGTGCCACGGAGAACAACACTCAAGAAGATACTCTCTAGTACCTGGGTAGTATGGATAAGGGCACGATCTAGCCTCCTTAGTTGGTGCCCTGAGATATTGGGTCGAATACTACTATTGGACCCCGCATGTATATCAGAGAGCTATAGCACAAGGAAAACCCTTGTCTGTAGAAACCCTAAACACCCTAATCCTTGGGACAGAAATAGAGCAGAAAAAAAATAGACAAGATCTATTCTCATGCAACCTTGCCTCCTGCATTCGGGTTGCAAAATTCCTACACATTTTGTCCTATTAAAAAATTGGTCATTTTGTCACTATAATATTATTCAGATTAGAGTATAATTCTGCCGGAGTAAAAAAACAATAGGTATGGATCCTGCCTGCACCATTATTTGATACCTATCCCATTAGATTCATCTCTTCTCCCTGATCGCAGTCATACCTATCAATTTTCAACAAATTATTTTTCCCGTGGACCCGACCCCTTCCTGACACCCTTATTTGGCACTTATCCCAATGAATTCCTCTCTTTGCATTGATCATAGTGGTGTCATTCACCAATAACCACTTTCAATGCGGTCTGACTTCTCCCCTAATCCCCATGGCCCACACTCGCAACCAAGATTGGGAACAACATCTCACTGCCTTGGACAAAGCTAAAGACCAAACCCAGATTGATATTTCTTCCATTACTTCCAGTATTGGTAAACTCAACTCCCAACTTGCTCTGCTTGAATCACTTCCCACATCTATCACTCAATTGACCGCCATATGTCAGCAATGCCAGGATGTAGTGAACAATTTGACTGCCTTATTTAAGCCGACCCCAAAACCATTCTCTTATTCCACACCTTATAACCCTGAAGGTACTGAATCCTCCCATTCCACCTCTTTTCCTTCCAACCACTTTCAGCGAGACTTGCATCCCCTTCGCGTGGAGGTGAACAAATTTGATGGCTCGGATCCCACATGTTGGGTCATTCAAATGGAACACTATTTCTCTTTGTACGACATTACTGATGAGTTGGCCAAACTTAGGTATGGTGTTCTCCATCTAGATCCAGAACGTTGGCAATGGTGGCGATGGAGAAAAAAATCCTGCCAAGGGTATCTGGCTTGGACACTTTTTGTTACAGAGCTTTATGAATGCTTTGAGACTAACACACACCATCTAGGTCGTTTGACCAAGATGAAAAAATCTAGTACAATGGAATACTTTATAACTACTTTTGAGAGCTTGGATTTCCGTGCGGTGGACATGTCCAACGCTTTTTTCCAGGAATGCTTTATCAGTGGCCTCAAGGATGAGATTCGTGCCTATTGACGCCCAAAAGCGCAACATGAAGTCCCTACCTGCAAATGGGTTGCAATGCCCTACTACTTATATATATTTAATAATATACTAAATAGGTGGGATCCCATGATGTGAATAATGATGAAAGACGCTTTTATTTGATTGCGCTCATGACTACCTTGCAAAGATGACTCTACAATTTGAAATTTGAAACCACTTTCTAGATGAATGATGGGGTTTATTGGCAATTTAATTTAAAAGGGAAAGGGGAAAAATGTTGTTTTAATGATCATATTGGTTTATTCTTGCTACACATATATTTTGACTTGTTGATTCAAACTCCAAGCATGGGCCATATATAGTTATGTGTTGGAAGTAGGATGAATAAGAAAGAAAGGCTATTTTGGGAAGAAAGGCATGCACGAGGAAAGTGATAGCTGGAAGGAAGAGCAACATGTGCGCATGCATGGAAGACCTAATGATGTTAGGGATAGGGCTTTTGTAATACATTGTAATGGTTGATGAGCCAGAAACGTATATATATAGATACCTAGGAGGTCTAGGGGGAGAACAAAGTCGAATGAGGAAGGAACAATTTTGAGGAGAGATTACGGGAGGAAGCAGTTTTGATAGCTAGTTGTAATACTTTTGTCGTACGACCTAATTTTGTAAGTTGTTGAGATGTAGAGGGGTCAGGAGGGTCGATATTGAGGGTTAGATCACATGCTAAGGAGCCTAGTGTGGCCTAGTCCGCCTCATAATAGATCTCAACTCGACTGAGGATGAGTTGTAAAGTGCACGACGCTGTAGTTTTGGAACTACCATAATAGAATAGATGGGAGCTAGATCTTTGTGGACGTAGCCCAAGGGGGGGTGAACCATGATAAAACCTGTATTATGTGATTGAATGTTTGTTTCTCTTTTATTGTTTATGAATACTTGTTAGAATAGTGTATGAATGAATCAATGGTCCTAGTTACATTACATGCATGAATGAGATTGACTATATATTTCTTTAATAATTAAATAGAACTCTCAGTGAAAACTTCTCAGATCTCCATTCAATCCTGGAATGCAAACACTTGAGTATTGTAGTCACCCATTAAGACTATCTCAGGTGAGACTGCGTAGTGCACTTTTTGCACCATGTTGCCTTCTGTTTTACTAGGAGGGTCAATAGTTTTAGAGGCTTTATTGGAACCCCAGTAGACTTGAACCTGAGTCAATCATGTTAAAGGTATATATTAGATAAGTAAACCAACAAATGGTTTCGTTGCCGGTTGGAACAACATGGGATTGAGTAGATGGGATCTGTTGAAGATCTGCTAAAAGAAGGTAAGATCTGTGAAAGGCAGGTCAAAAGAATACCAAATCAGATGCCAAGAAGGTGAGAATGCGCCACTAGAAGGGGATGTTGAGACCGTGGAATCCCATAAAAGCAGAGATTGAAAGATGGTTGAAGAAAAAGGAGCTATAGTTTGCGCAGAAAGATAACAGAAACCCTAGAGTAACACCGCACAAAAATCTTGAGAAGTATGTGTTTACTGATCTGCATGAAGTATTTTTCTGTGATTTCCCACACTTATTGCAGGAGTGGATATTGAGGTTGAAGGATAACCATGCAACAAAATGGATACGATAGTTAGAGTGGACCTCAGTTCAGATTGAGCAGTTATAGCAAGTGAATAACAAATTCACTTGCGTAGTAGATTTTGGCTTGACAATATTGTAGCAGGCTTTATAACAAAATTTGTAGTAGATACCGCAAAGTCGTACAACATAGAAAAGCAAGAGTTTCTATGAGGGCCTCGAGGAAGGTATATTAGATCGATGTATAATTCTATTAATATACTTCTCTATAACAAAGGTGTAATGACAATGGAATCATACAACTAAATTTGCTTGCGTGCATGGGGGAAGGGGGGAAGCACTGACAAAAAAAGCAGAAATGGAAGGAGAAATGGATAAAGGAATGAAGGAAGAAGCCTTGGACCCAATCATGATGGACAATGACCAGATCAAGTGGATCATGGCGACAACTGGAATGACGCACAATGGTGTACCCTACTAATACAAGGTGAACACCAAGAAGAGAGCCATAGCCGCGAGGGAAGGATTGGCAAGTGATGAAGAGGAGGTAGAGGATCTCCAGGCTGTGGACCATATTGAGGAAATCCTACGCGCAACATACAAGAGGAAGACAAGAGGTCCAAGAGCGGGAATAGAAAGCAACAATCCTATCCATATTAATGTGAGTGTGGAACCGATGAACCCATGTGAGATGAACACACCAAAAAGAATACCACCGTTTAGACAACCGAATTTCGGAAGAAGGAAGACCACAGGAAGTACATATACATAGGTACCAACAACTGGGGGAGCTAGTTCAGGAAGAATTAGTCAAGTATCTATACCGCGAGGAGGTAGTAATTCAACATTCAGGATGGCAGGACACGATCCCACCATCAGGTTACTAGAATTCAAAGGAGAAGCATCATAGGACCTGGAGAAGCACCTGTTTATCTGTGAAAAGATCTGGGAAGAAAAACATATCACATACAAGGACATTAAACTTGAACAACTCGCGATTACACTAAGTGATCGCGCACTAGATTGGTATATGAGTTTATCCACAAACAATCCACTAGGGACAACCAGAACAATTGAAGACATCGAGAATTTGTTGATAAATGAGTTTCAGAAGCCAAGTTTTGAGGACTAGTACATGAACGAGATAATAGAAATTAGAATGAAACTAGGAGAATCCGTATGGGAGATTGATTAGAGATTCAAGAGACTGAAAGGAAAGTTGAAATATCTCATGAAAAACATGCAACAAGGGCACCTATTCGTCAATTCACTATTACCACACTTGAAATATCCACTGCGACAACAAAATTTTTAGACACAGGCAGAGGCTTTGCAGGCAACCCTGCAACTGGAAGAAAACCAATATCAAAATACTGATCCAGCTATTGAATAAATGAAGGAGGATTTGAATAACTTAAAGTTCCAGCTAAACCAGAACAAAAGTAAGGAAAAATGGGAAGTCATTTGGTGTACCACATGTAGGATGAAAGGACACCATAAGAACGAATGTCCAACATGTTAGCACTCTGTAAATTCCCAGAGGTTGTAAAAGGGAAGAAGAAATTTACAAGAGGTAACCTTAACCAACCACTTTGAAACTGGGATCTAGCCCTACCAGTTTCAGAGAGGGATCTCTCTGTAAAATTTAGATTCGTTTGGATTTTCAGATCTTAGGCTAGTTAAAAAGAATAGTACCGAGTTGTTTGTATTTTTTAATAAAACGGTTGAATGTCACTTACGCTTCCATTGGGCTATGGGGTTTGTTTTATAAAAATGGAGATCAAAGGACAATTTTTAGAATATTTGTTTTATAGGGAAAGGTAGTGCAACCGTTGGATTCTTTAGAAATAAAATGATGGATTGCTGAAAAGGTGAGATATCGGTTAAAACAAAAAGCAATTAAGAATTTCTTTGTAATAACATCAAAAGGAAAACATTTAAATCTATAAAATATTAGGAATAGAGTACTCCATGGAAAATTCTGCAACTTTAACTTCTTTTAAAGATTAGATTAGAAAAACAACATAATAACTGAGAAAGAAAACTTTTTACGAAGACAGAGGAAACTTCACCAACAACTAACACGCAGGAATCCTGTGAAGCATCTCTTTGTATTACTGGAATGACCTCTTGATAAAAATTACAACGATTACAGCTTGCTCGAGCGTAAAAATCAACCCTTAGTACTTCAAAGTTTGAAGTATTTATAATCAAGATTACAAACGACCCTGTCATAAATGATCAGGATGTGGCAGATGCTATTTTTAACTATCTAGATAACCAGATGCAAAAATATAGGAACTGATGATGATGCATCGAATCTCTCATGTTGATTTGGGGAAGACCGTTGGTGAGTCATTCATATGACTTTGACTACACTGGAAGCTGATTTGGACGAGACTTTTATCTTTACTCAAAAAATTCGCACAACTCATCCCATCTTTGTGTACCGGGGATGGTAACTTTCAATAGCCGGAGGTAGATTTCCTCCATCTCCGTATACTTGGCATAAATCAGCTTGGTGAGGAAAATGTACTTGATTTTGTGTTGTATGCTGAGGTCAGGATGCAAAGTTCCAAGAACACTTTTCCTATGATTCTACCATGTATCCCCGAGAACTTGGAACTATCCTTGGCCATGGTGGCAATCTTTTGCTTATAATTGGATAAAGTAATCAATTTATCATTTAGGACAAGTAAGCCAGGAAGGCCCTTTTTCTGTAAGGCCTCAAACTTATTAAAAAATCTCTGAACTCTAATGTCCATGTTCTGGGCTTTCTCCTCCAACAACAACATTAATCCTCTTTTGGTCAACACTCTTTTGACTTCGAGGATAGTCTCTGTTCTTTCTTCAACTTTCAGGTCTTCAAGCTCTTCCTTGGTTTTTTGATTCATAAACTTGATGATCTCGTTAGCTGTCGAGGGCATTTCACCTAAATCTCTTCTTATCTTGTCGATGGCCTACCTACTCTTTATCACCATATCATGTTGCTCAAGCATGATTTGCACCATGGGCCAAATTTAGTTTATGGAGTTGGAGATATCTGTCTAGATATTTTCCTTAGCCTTTGCTAATGTCTTACCTGCCACTGTTTGTTTCTGAAGCTGCTGTATTTCCTGCTTGAGCTTCTCTGATGCTTGTCTCTCAATGTTGTATATTGTTTGGAAGGAAGACTTGAGTTCCTGGAGACTCTCAACCTCCATTTTTACCCTATTGATCTCTGTTCCTTGCAGAGTCATCTCCTCCATGGACTTTGCTAGCTCCACAATTTTTTCCAGTGCTGTCAATGGAGTTGTCA
Organism: Picea mariana; assembly: GCA_032191745.1. Lineage (NCBI taxonomy): Eukaryota > Viridiplantae > Streptophyta > Pinopsida > Pinales > Pinaceae > Picea > Picea mariana. Next base: position 32,421 of record JASDQU011508491.1, read on the forward strand.
ATGGAATTTATGTTGTAGTGGTTGTTGGAATAGGTACTATACTGACTTCCGCAAGGGGAACTGCACTCAATGGAATGAATTCCATCGGGGTTGATTGTTCCTTCTCTTTCAACAACCTTTCCAACTCTACCTCCATTTCCTTTATCTGTATGCTGCATGATTAGCTTCAACAATTCCTCTTTCTTGTCTTCTGCCTCAGCTATTTCTTTAGCTTGTGAATCCTCTGTTGGTGGCAATTTCAACTATTTTCTCAAAGATGCAATGCCAACATTCTTTTTCTTTAACATCTCCTCTGCTGCTTTTACATTCGAGGGATTATACCCAATCTTGAGCACCAACTCCTCTAAGGATTTTATTCTATTATCCTTTGCAAAAGAGGATATATTTTCAAACTTCAATTGTGTCTGAACATTGTTTAGAGATACCTGTAACTTTGCTGCCATAGAGGAAGCATGTTCCAGTGTGGAGAAAACCATTTCTCTAGTCTGTCTGTGCAAATCCATCTGGTCATCTAGATGGACTTGTTTGGTGTCAAAAACAATAGTTGAACTTTTGTAGTCAGTGATCTCTTTGGGTTGAGACACCTGTGCTTGAAGAAATGCCAGATGCATTCTTCCTTTATCCGTGTCAAAAGATGACAACAGTCTATGTTGTGTTGTGGAGGTTTGCTTCCAGAACTGAGCGTAGGTGCTGTTGGTCAGGATCTGGTTCTTTTTTTAATCATGTCATATTTTTCGAAAATATTCAGAGGTACAGATCCTTGTGGAGTTTGGGTGGTCATAGCTATATCTGTGTGCTTCTTTGAAGAAGAAGTGGACACCACCTGATGTTTCCCCTCAATCAATTTGGCAGAGTAGGGCTCTTCCTCACCAGACATGTGAGTGGCATGAGTGGTTTTGGGTCTCTTGCTGTATACTTGAAAATCTTATGTTGATACCTCAGCGATTGAAGGAGAGTGTTGAAAAGTCAACAAGAAAGACGTGTCTAATTTACTTTTCCCCTAATTAAATTAGACAATAAATATTAATCTATTATTTCATTCATAACTAAGTGAGTTGGATTTGTAACAGAATCATAAGTGTAGTTAAGTGAGTTAAGATCAGTTGTACTAGTTGTAACTAAACATGCACTAGTGAGAGTTCAATTAATCAGTGAACTCACATGCAACTGAAGATTCGCCACGGTTAATGATCAGAATCTGGACCAGGGGTCAAATTTTACCTCAAAAATGAAAGTTCTTAGAATTTTCTCAAAACAAATGGGTTTGTAGCCCTCGTCGTCACGAACCCAACGCAATTCGTTTCGTCTCAAACGGACGTCAGGAGCGAAAGTTATCGCGATCTGTTCGAATCGCCAAACAGGAAAAAAAAGTGCTGACAGGGCAGGCTGTACTGCCACGTGGCAGGGCCGTACAGTGCTGACGTGGCACACTTGGCAGCTGACATGGCAGGTAGGTGACGTGTCGCGTTTTCATTGGTCGATTCTGCAGCAAGTATTATGGTGACACGTGGCAGGCATTTAATGGTTGACAGTGGTCAAATAACGTGTTGACACGTGGCATCA
>JASDQU011508492.1:6643-22714 GCA_032191745.1 Picea mariana
TGCAACTTTATACGGAGAAAGTGAGGGGTAGTTCATTGTATAGACCGAAGAATCAACTCAATTCCAACATATGCTATATAAACTTGGAGAAGGGAGTCCCAGAGCATCTACCAATAAGCCTATATGAGAGGAACCACCACCAAAAGATAGATTTTGAGTGTTATAGCAGGCTTTTCCTCACCATTTCTATCTTGCACAGAGGGCCTTTTTCCATTTCCCTATGCAGACTTTTCATACTTTTTTGATGAATCCAGAGCCAAAAATATACATTTTTCCACATATACGCTCCCTATCTACTATACAAGATGTGTATATGCTGGTTGTTCCACTATAACCAACATACATTGATATTTGTGCCAGAAAATACAAAATGAAGTCGGTTTTCCATGTCATGATAGGAGATCTCTGATCCTTGGCCTTCTATATAGTAGAAATGTTCCGACTTGGCACTTCAGTTGCATTCTGAAGGCTATAAAAGCACAATTCTGAGCTATGGAAAGGAGGAGAAAGCATTCAACTTTGAGAGAAAAGTTGCTCTGGAGAAATTACTTCATATTGAGTCTGCATCCCTTTGTCCCTCAAGTTTGAACACACTGTTCAAGCCCCCAAGCTCTTTCCCTATTGTTGAGAGAACCTCATTGTCTCTCTCTCCTATGAGCTTGCCTTTGGTGGAGGATTGAAGTGGTGGAGGCCCAGTGGGAAGGAATTTGGTTCCTTAGTTTCAAACTGTGCCGAAACGAAAGTTTGTAATGCTATCACTTCTGCTGATCAATTATTAATAGAAATACTCTTTTCACATCCTATTGGTATATTGCAAATATATGATTATTATCCATGGGCATGTTTGTAATGTTTATTAATGGATTATGTTATCTGATGTGCTAACCCTTTTATATCATCACTCTATAATTTCTCTGCTTGTCTATTAATAACTTAATGCAGGTATAAATCTTTGGGTTGAAGTGCTCAACGATGGAACATCATCGAACATTGGATAGAGGTAGGTCTCTTTCTTATCTTGCACATTAGTTTATATAGCATATGTTGGAATTGAGTTGATTTTTGCAGTCATACCTGTCTATTGTGGTTTACCCTTGGCCATAGAGAGTTTTTCCCTCATAATAGAATTGGAAACTTCGCTGGGGAAAGATCTTCCTTCTAAGGGTTGAAGTAATTTTTCTTCTTATATTGCTCTTTTTCCTTTGTGTTTCTTGTTATATCACTGCTTTACAGATTCTGTTCACCCTGGGTCTGATTTTACAGACTTCTTGCCCTTGTCTGGCCTTGTTTTAAAGCATATACACTCATTTTTCCTTGACAGTCGCGTATACCCACTTGCTGTCTCACTGCAGGATGCTTATACACACCCTGTTCTCCTGAACAGTCACACATACCAGTTACCTTTGCTTGTTTGCTTGGTTTAGTGATTGTTGGGTGGGATTTTATGATTGTTGAGCCTTCTTAGGTCTCTGTAGTTCCTGTTGAGCTTCTCTGGGTTGACAGGAAACCTGTTGGGAGTTGAATTTTTGGGCGTAGTATTTCTCTTTGTTTTTCATTTTTGGTTGTCCTTGAACCCTGGGTTGATTGCTTGGTTGCTTGGTATTTTTCTTTAGTTATTTCGTTTACAAAAAGTAGAATTTCTATATGAAGTCTCTTTTCAGTCCATGCATTTTCTCTTTAATGTATTGAAAATACAAAAAAAATAGGCATTTTTCATTGGTTAGCATTTTTGTCTTTGAACCTTTATCATTAGCTTAGTTCATTTAGAGAAAGATTGCATTTTACTTCTGAATTGTAAAGTTGAAATTGAAAATTGCATTGTTTTTATTAGCATATCATTCATTGAAAATTTAAAAGATAGACTTTGCATTATATTCATATTCTTTTTCTTGCAGAGTCATAACATCATGAGTTTCGCTTCCATACCCTTTTGAGTAATCATGACCAATAAAATTTACACTTTAAAATAAAATTGATTAGTCACGATTTTATTTTTAGGGTGCACAAACTAGTCTAGGATTTAGTGCCTCGGAATAGGCTTTCGTGAGTAAACTTCTCCAAGACAATTAAATCAACATATGTGTCTGAGACATGGAGTTGAGAAGTCCATTGTATAATTGGTAAGATCAAGAGGCTCCGCTCACACCAGAGTTAATCACGACGTCGTGCAAAGTTAGTTAAAGGGATAACCCCTGGATACTCACCTAGCGTCAGAGATATTTCTGTGGATTTATTCATATTTGGGGATCTTTCTAGTACCCATACCTCTGTGAGAGGTTATGCTTTCAAGGTTTTGGGATTTTCTACCCTTCCCATACGGTAATCCAGACTTATGACCGCTCGCCTGTGCATCGATTATACAATGGTTTATTAGTTTCCTGACTTAGGTATCTGATAGGTTACTTGTAGGGGTTATTTTGCTTGTACCCTGGGTCAGATAGGGGTCGGACAGTACACAGCCTTTATGGAATATTACCTCCCCGAGGGTATCTGACCGACTGGTCGTTAAGCCCATGAGGGCCCCTATAATGGATTATGTTACCTCCAAAATTTAACGGGGAGTCTCAGGTCCCTATTGGATGAGACATACCTTCTTTAGTGAGGGAGGCCACTCAGCCACTTTAGCTCATTTGCATGCATATTGTCATTTGACTTTTTGGCATGCTCTTTGATTATTAGTAGACCATAGGATTTCTTGCTGAGTCTTTGTTACCATGGATAGTGGAGTTCCTTTTGCTCCCTCATTTACTGCTACCCCCCCCATGATGTTAATGGGGGAAAATCTGTCCACTTTTTATAATGGTACACAGAATTATGGTACTCAGTCAATGCCTTGGTTCTCTAATCATTTTTCTCATGGTATGTCTGATATATCTTCGCACTTTTCATCCTCTCTCTCACCTCCTTATGAGAATACAAGTTTTGGGTCTGGGGGCATGATGCTTCCTTCTTATCCCTCTCCATTTGGTGGGAGTCATATCCTTCAAACACCTCTTACAGTAGGAGGTTGGAATCTTCCTTCCTACGAATCCACTATGCGAGAAGTAAGTTCCCAACTATGTAATCATTATACTTATTAAACTCCGTCCACCTATCCTTATTTTGCCATGTCAGTTCCTATGAACACTTTTCCCATGGTTGACCTCCATCTGTCCTCTGGTGTTTCATCCAGGGGAAGTTATTTTTGTAGTATGGGCAACCCCCTTCAGGAAGTTCCTTCATCTAGGGGAAACATATATCCTCACATGAGTAACCCTTTTCATGTCGCTTTCTCTTCGCAAGCAGATTCCTTAGTGTCGATGCCCTTACAACCCTTTATGAATCAGTATGGAGGAGGATACTATCCTCCTGGACAGGGATAGGGTGTAAACCGGGATCCTTCCTGGCCTACAATTTCTCAAAACCAATCTTTCCTTCGACCCTAGTCTCAAATGCCGCAATTCATCACTGTCGTGAGTCCGGTCACTGCTAGTCATACTAGAGATACATTTCTTACCTCTGCTAGTCATGTTAGAGATTGGTTGAAAATCTTTGCAAGTCATGTTGAAGACATGCAACCAGTCGTTGCAAGTCATGTTGGGGGCACAAGTACAGTCACTGCATGTCATACTGGCATTATATCACTAACCTCTGCTAGTCATGCTAGAGATTGGTCGAAAACCTTTGCGAGTCATGTTGAAGACTTGCAACCAGCCATTGCAAGTCATGATGGGGGCACATGTCTAGTCACTGCTAGTGACACTGGACATACATCACCAACCTCTCCTAGTCATGTTGGGGATCCATCGCCAACCTCTAAGAGTCATGTTGGATATTTTCTACTAGCCTCTGCAAGTCATGATGGGAGCATGTCACCAGCCACTGCAAGTTATGCTGGGGGCATTCATATGATTGAGAAGACTAGATGTCTCAGATGTAAGCCTATATTCCTTTGTAGGACTAGTGAAGGAAGTCACCTTACTCGTTTTTGTCATGTTAATGTTGGGATACTAGAAGCATGGGGCTCACCTAAGGGCCCTTCAGGTTCTGAGCCATATATGGTTTCACAACACTCTGTTCCTTCTTTGGTTGATACAATAGTCATGCCAATTCAATATTCGAATGACACCCCTTTTCCTTTAGGGGTTGATGCGTCCTTTGACCTTCTTGTCTCACATCACATTCAACCTATTGTCGTATCGATGCAATATTCAACTACCACCTCTCCTATGTTCAGGGGTGATTTGTCTCTTGACCTTGTTGTCTCGCATATTGTTCAACCAATAGTCATGTCGGTCAAATCTTCGACCGACAACACTCCTGTTTTTTGGGGTGATGCACCTCTTGACCTTGTTGTCTCACATTCTATTCAACCAATGGTTAAGGAAGTGGTTGTATCAATGCAATATTCAATCGAACCCAATCTTCCCTTGGAGAGTCACAAGTCTAAGGAAATAGTCATGCCAATGAAATTTTTGGTCGATCCCGCTCTTCTGGTTCTGGTTCTATGCCTTCTATGCCATGTCCTTAGCATTTCTAGTACTTCACCTTCTGAACAAGAGAGAGTTTTACTCTTCCCAATTTCTCTCCCTCCAAGTCTTGATGAGGTTCCCTTTGATTGGGATGGTCTTTTGGGGTAGCCAATGCCTCCGCCTATGCCTTTTCTAGGAAGATACATTATCCGATATAACACGGAGACGATAACCTCCGTTAGCACTTTTCCCTCCTCGACTTGGAGAGATTTGGGTCTTCCCAAGCTTTTGTTAGTTCTTTGTAAGATACCAAAGTTCCACAGAAGGTCCACATGGGAGCCTTGGCCTCCCCCATGACTTGCCGCCTAGAATATCCTGACGAGTCTGAGTTAAGCTCTTTTTCGACCCATTCAAAAAGTGAAAAGATCGTCGAGCGATCTGTCCCTTTCACACTTGTTAAATTGGACTCGAAAGGTCACGAGTCTTAGTTAATCTTGTTTCCAACTCGTATAAAAACCAAAAATATTGTCGGGTGATTTTTCCCTTTCACACTCGTTAAATTGGATTTCAAATATCATGAGTTTTAGTTAATCTCTTTTCTGCCTCATTACCAAAATAGAAAAGATTGCCGAGTGAACTTGTCTTTTTCACACTCGTAAATTGGATTCGAAAAGACGTCTATTTGGAACAAGTTTACCCCTTTTTCACACCAAGTAGACTAAAGACATAAAAAATGATATTTTTTGGCGTTAAGTTGTGATTGCATCTCATGCTCTTGCTTGCAGTTTTGAGCCTTTAGCTGGTTCTCTCTTTGCGTTATAAACCGTTGCCTAAGTAGTTTTTTCATCCTCAACCAAGCAGAGCCTTGTTTATATCCTTCACAATTTGACACCCTATACCATGGAGGGAACATCACCCCGAGTGTCCATCTCCCACATTAATTTCCTTGCATTGAGCATAGGTATGTTCCACTACTGGAACTAGTTTTGCTTACTTCTGACACTCATTTCCTCCTCCATATCATAGCATTCACTTGTTATGAAAAAAAAAAAAAAATATGTGTGGGAAGGGAGTACTATATTACGATTGGCATCATTCGTGTCACCTTTGAACATAGCACAAAGTTATTGAGTCCTTGCGTCATCATAATTTTGGGTTTAGCATGGCCTTAGGAAGTTGATCTCATTACAAAGTTTTCTCTACCGGCTGGTTACTCTTCCAATCCCTATAGAGAACATTATTGATGCCTCCTGCATCTAATTGTCACATCATTAAGTCTATGCTACCAGAGTCCACCATATGTCTCATGCTCTTATTCAAAGGAATTCTATCAGCCTGTGTCGGCCACTCCTCAGAAATATTGACATTGCATGTCGGACATACCCTTAGTTTGTCTGAGAATCACATGATACTATGGCCTTATCATGCACCCTGGCCCTACTTTCATCATAGATAGGTCACCTTGAACCCAACAATCGACATTTCATCATTGGCCGTTGACTGGGTGGTTTCCCTTGTGTTTGATGGAAAGAAATCTATTAACACTTTGGGATTTGTGCAGTGTCTTGTATGTCATTAGCCTTATTGGTGATATCCTTGCCTTGGTCAACAGTTTTCATCATTGGCTACTATTCAAAGGGCCTTTTTTGTATACCGCTTGCATTTCGTACATGCAAAAGAAGCACAGGGTCATTGGTTCATGAACATGTTCTGCGTCCGATCTCCACCAAATCATGATGCTCCTTCTTTGGTCCTCATGCTGATTGATGAGAGATTCCTTAATTCTCTCCTTTCATCGGGTATCCTTCCATCGACTTTAGCTCATTTATTCTGGATACAGGACCTAGAGTTTTATGAGTACCTTGAGGCTTGCAATCATCAGTGGAAGTCTCTCTCGCCATTGATAGATTGGAATACATCAATGTCTCCTGATAAATGGATTCCTCAAGTGTTCGACCTCAACTCCTTTATTCACACTTGTAGAAATGTACTCGGTTCCTTGATACCTACTTTCATTATTGGTAGGTTGTATCATGTTTGTTAATGGTATACCTCAATGACCGGTAATCAAATGATGTCTCATTGTGTTCGACCTCAACTCCTTTATTCACATGATGTAGACTTGTACCCTTGGTGGATAGTGTAGAAGACTTGAAGACATCACTACGTGGCCACAACTTTCCTGAGTTGTTTCTTCCATTTGATTTAACCAACACCTTTTCAACTTCAGTGATCATGGGAGATCAGATTGTACTCTATGGTATACAGATATCTTCACACTGATTTTGAGACTGGTTTCACTGGGCCTTGTTCGTGACTATGACAATTTTTGGCATGCAACTGCATTTGTATTTTCCTATTCATGGCCATGAACACTTTTTTGGTATATTTTCCACATAGATCTGCATTTTATTCTTGGCAGCCATGTATGCAAGGTTAGTACAGAATGTAATGAGAAATTGAGTTCATCCAGCTAGTTCTCTACCACTCCACTTCTGGGTTATTTATAATGTATTTCGACCATTGAAGATACTCCTATGATATTACACATTAGGGGGCATCTGTTATAGCAATATTTGTCTCACCATTTCTATCTTGCAGAGAGGGCCTTTTCCATTTCCCTATGTAGACTTGTCATACCTTTTTGATGAATCTAGAGTCAAAATATACATTTTTCCACATATATGCTCCCTATATGCTATACAAGATGCGTATACATTAGTTGCTCCACTACAACCCGTGTACATTGAGATTTGTGCTATAAAATACAAAATGAAGTCGGGTTTCCATGTCACGATAGGAGATCTTTGATCCTTGGCCTTCCATATACTAGAAATGTTCTGACTCGTCCCTTCGTTTGCATTCTGAAGGCTATAAAAGAACAATTCAGATATATGGAAAGAATGAGAAAGCATTCAACTTTGAGAGCAAAGTTGCTCTAGATAAATTACTTCATATTGAGTCTGCATCCCTTTGTCCCTCTAGTCTGAACACAGTGTTCAGCCCCCCAAGCTCTTTCCCTATTGTTGAGAGAACCTCATTGTCTCTCTCTCCTATGAGCTTGCCTTTGGTGGAGGATTGAAGTGGTGGAGGCCCAGTTGGAAGGAACTTGGTTCCCTGGTTTCGAACCGTGCCGACACAGAAGTTTGTAATGTTGTCACTTCTGTTGATCAATTATTAATAGAAATACTCTTTTCCTGTCCTATTGGTATATTGCAAATATATGATTATTATCCATTGGCATGTTGGTAATGTTTATTAATGGATTATGCTATCTGATGTGATAACCCCTTCATATCATCATTATATACTTTCTCTACTCGTATGTTAAGAACTTATTGCAGGTATAAAGATTTGGGTTGAGGTGCTCAATGATGGAACATCATCGAACGTTGGATCGAGGTAGGCCTCTCTCTTATCTTGTACATTAGTTTATATAGCATATGTTGGAATTGAGTTGATATCTGCAGTCATACCTATCTGTTGTGGTTTAGCCTTGGCCATAGAGAGTTTTTCCCTTGTAACAATTAGAATATTCCATTCAAGTGTAATGCATGTCATGCTTGTGGATATTTTCCCCAAAACTATCCAAAAATTGAAGAGGAACATCCTCCCACAAGGTAGTTGTCACGAAAGTAATTTGATTTCAATAAGGTTCCAAGCATGCATATGAATTTCTGGTGTAAGGGACCACAGTTGTAAAATCCACCCCAAGAGGCTCCTCTCACTTCAAGAAGTAATCAAGTTGAATTTCTTGGGATATTAGAGGGTAAATCTAAATTTCTAAAGAATCTAGATGGTTCAACAAATCCATAAGACATGGAGAAGGAATCCAAAAAGGAAGAGGAATGAACAATGGAACCCAAAATTGGATCAATGCATCTTGATAAGGGTATAGATACATCCCTCAAGGATGCATAGAATATGTAATTACCCCTCCATTACGACTAGGAAAAGAAAAGCACAATAGGTAAAAACAAATTCTAAAAGCATTAGGAAATTAACGTCAACACATAATTCATAGAAGTGCATAATCAAACGAAATCAAAATTAAAAGAATTACAAGAGAATCATAATAGTAATCAATAAATACACAACCAATGCATCAACATAACTGATAGATACACTTGACCAACACATAAACATAAATAGTGACACAATTCAACACATCACATTCAACTGAAGCAAATTATAAACATTGATCAACAAGATACTGAATGTTCAAAAGTACTACCTACCCAACCTATCTTGCATGGTTAGGACCTCTAGGACACATAAGAAATGATCAAGCCTGGGATTCATCTGATTGATTTTGACCACTTAAGGTCTCAGGGATGGCGACTGTTCGGAGGAACAAGGAGGTATCTAAATCCCACTAACACAATCAATCCAGAAACCAATAGATCAACAATCAATCTCACTTATCAAGTAATCATGGTGCATGAGTAATAACATTCTAAACCAATCACATCAATTATTTTAATGGCACAAGAGAATCAAATTGCTTAACAATTCATACGTCATTTTTAATTTCATGGCACAAGAGAATCTATATGCTCAATCAATCATACATCCATATTATTCATGGCACAAGAGAAATATATATACTCCATCAATAAAACATCAATATTTTTCATGGCGCAAGAGAATCTATGTACTCCATCAATCAAACATAAAAAAAAATCATGGTGCAAGAGAAATCATAAATCTTATTTTCATGGCGTAGAAGCAAACATTAACTTTATTTTCAAGGCAAAAGGTAAACAAATTTATAACCGATCATATATTAATATTTAATTCATGGTGCAGGAGTGATCACCAATTCTAGTATATCGAAACAATACAATAAGATTTAATTACTCACCAGTGACAACTCAAATCCTAAAATTCTAATTAGCGAGAGCCATAACTAGATACTTGCGCATACATCCATATAATTATTTTATATCCGATGATTATATTAATGAAGTATTTACTTATTTAAATCGATTCTTCTCAATATTTAATAGATAAATAAAGTAGTGTAAGTAGTCTTCCCAGGAAGGAAACATTATAACTTATTCTGTACAAGGTTTTCTATCCAAAATTTAACATACAGAAGGAGTCAATGATCCTATTAAGGAACCATCAAGAAGTGAAATCTTTTTTAGGCGATGCTTTAGATTTCAATACTACTTGAATATCTCTTAAAACTTTAACACGATCATTCATACTAAGCAATGGAGGATTTAGGGGGGGCATTCATAACTATATAAGATATTTTAAGGAAGGTTGTTACCTTAAAGGTCTACAAGGATTCTAAACCCTAAATCAAATTAAGACAGACAATGTATTAAGGCCATAGGTATAAGAAAAACGGATAGAAGGTAATGATCAAGATGAGTGAGGCTGACCCAAACACAACCAACTTTTTATGAGGGGAGATGGGTAATTTCAGTTGTACAAAGGCTAGGAAATAGAGGTAATTATGAGTGAGATACAAGCAAATTGTTGAGTGAAATTATAAAATCACGAGGTAATCCAGTCATAATAAAAACACAGAGAAATTAATGATAAATCCAAGTGATATCCAAGCAAATTGTTGAGTGAATTCATGAAATCATTGGGTAAATCCATCCATAAGAAAAAAATAGAGAAATTAAAGATAAAGTTGAGTGATATCCAAGAAAATCGTTGATTGAATTCATGGAATCATTGGGTAAATCTAGTCATAAGAAAAATGTAGAGAAATTAATGATAAAGTAGAGTGATATCCAAGCAAATCCCTGAGTGAATTCATGAAATCACTGGGTAAATCCATTCATAAGAAAAACACAGAGAAATTAAATATAAATCCAAGTGAGATCTAATAAAATCACTGATTGAATTCAAGAAATCATTAGGTAAATCCAATCATAAGAAAAACATAGAGAAATTAATGATAAAGACAAGTGAGATCCAAGAAAATCGTTGAGTGAATTCATGAACTCGCTGGGTAATTCCAGTCATAAGAAAAATGCAGAGAAATTAATGATAAAGTCAAGCGAGATCCAAGAAAATCGCTGAGTGAATTCATGAAATCGCTGGGTAATTTGAGTCATAAGAAAAATGCAGAGAAATTAGTGATAAATCCAAGTGAGATCCAAGCAAATCATTGAGTGAATTCATGAAGTCGTTGGGTAATTTCAGTCATTAGAAAAACGATGAGAAATTAATAATAAAGCCAATGGATATCCAAGAAAATCGCTGAGTGAATTCATGAAATCACTGGGTAAATCCATTCATAAGAAAAATGCAGAGAAATTAATGGATAAAGCCGAGTGAGATCCAAGTAAATTGCTGAGTGAATTCATGAAATCGCTGGGTAAGTCCAGTCATAATAAAAATGCAGAGAAATTAATGATAAATCTGAGTGAGATCCAAGGAAATCGCTGAGTGAATTCATGAAATCGTTGGGTAATTCTAGGCATAAGAAAATACAGAGAAATTAATGATAAATTTGAGTGAGATCCACCCAAATGTAGACCCCCTCTTTTTTTCTATTGAGGGACGATGGGAATTTCCAGTCATTGGAGACAACGATTGAAAATTTCTAATAATCAAAATTTGATGGAAGACCACTACAATTTATTATAAATTATACATACATCAAGAACAACTCATCCAACTCAATTTGAAATCCATTACAATTTACTACAATATTTAAATCAATATACAAGTCTTCTTCTTTTTTAAATAAAAAGAGGTGAATCCTATTACTGTGTTTTCATTGTACAAAATTGATACATGTCATTGGCCTACCACTTGGTCTACCAAACTAGTGGAAACTAGAACAGGTGGTTGCCTATGATACTTTCGGAAAAAAAGGCATCCGCCACTTGCCCTGACAATTGGAAACAAGAGCAGGTGGCGGATGATAATACTGAGAAAGTTGTATTTGTAAGCTAGAACAAACAAACAACTTCTGAAGAAAGATACTAAATAGGAAATGAGCAGAGTACCAGTGAAAGATAATGAGAAAAAAGCACCATCACTGTGTTGGTGGAGCTCCAATAACTGTGCAAATCTAATCATTAGTCGGGTTTTTCGTACTGTGGGATTTGTCGTCTGAAGCTCCAGTGTGAAGGATGTCGTTGCTAGACTGGATCATGAAGGGCTCTGCATAGGTCAGGCACCACTTCTTAGTTGGTCCGTTCGAAAATTCATCGAACAACATATCAATCTGATTGTTGGTGAGGGTGTCCCGATGAAGTTGGTACACCATGTAGATTTTGATGTCGAAAATAAGCTCCAGCTGCTCCAGGTTGAAGAGGTTGTGGGGATTTGAGTCGCAATCCTGAATTTCATTTAGCAGTGGAGGCGTCGAGATGGAGAAATCATCCTGCATAATGCAGGTGACTCCTTCCATATACGCCACAGCTCCTACAACTGCTTCACTGGTGCTTCCATGAGTGTAAGTTCCTGGGGCCATGTGGAGTAGTTCCTCCTAGAATTCCTCTTGAACAACACATGTGGCACCTTCCATGGAATCCTTAGTACCTTTAACCTCTTTGTTGGTGCAGGGGCACAAGTAATCTTCTAGAATTGTATAGAGGAGGGATTCTGTTGGAACCTGGATAGGTTCCTCTAGAAATTCCTCCTTGATGTAGGCCATTGGAGGAATATGTGGCCTCGTTGTGCATTGAGTCCTAGCAATGGACAGGACCCACACCAGATTATACTGATGTCTCTTCCTGGAAGCATGACCATACTAGGAAGGGCTTCACCTAGGATTTTCTCTCTCTATCGACATGGCTGATCCAAGGGGGAAAAGAATCCACCGAATTGCGGCCAGGAGAACCAACTGTGCTATAACCCAATTCTTGGATCGAGTGAGTTGGAAGAGCTTGGAGGGGAAGTAGTGCAAGCAAGGGTTGAGTGGGTTAGATATCCAAAGGGAGGACATGACTGTAGTGAATTCTCTCGTACTCAGCACCCACCTCTTCCCATTAATCCACAAGACCGTCATTAAATGGATGTGAGGGAGTTGTCCTCCCTTCCTCTCCAAGTCATTAAGGTCTTCCTCCATTCAAGACTAAGGTGAGGGATGGAGGCTAGCCATATTTATGGATGAGTTAACAGAAGCATTGTGTGGCCTCCTTCTGCTACGTGGCACCCAATATGGGAAATCCATATAAAAGTCATAACTTAATTACAAATACAATTTATTTTTTTGAGAATAATGTAACCGACGATGAAAATGAGCCTGGAGATGTTCCTCGGTAGCTGGCGTTCCTTTTAACCTCCCTCTTTCTAATCGACGATAATTCACTGGTACCTCCAAGCCAATGCTAGGGGTACTCTTCTTCCCCCTTATCCCCCCAAGCCACAAAGGGGCCACACACACACACACACAACCTAAAATCCTCTAGCTCTCGGCTTGCCTCGCAAGGTAGAGCCACCACTCTCTCCCAATCTGGGTATCCCAACTCTCACAAGTAAAACTAATAAAAAAATTTGCAGCATAACCTTATCCATAAGCCATGTGTTTTAGCTCTCAACTGAACCATTTTTTTTATAGAATTTTCCCACACTTGCACAATTAATTTTCTTTTTAATTAAAATAATTTAGAATTGTCTCCCCCTTACGCTTGTCACCCTTTCCCCAATTTGCACAATTAAATCCACATTTTATTTTAATAAAAATTAATCTTCCTCACACATACTAAAAGGACTCCTTAAATCAATCCTAATTGTCTCTTTATTCCCTTTATTTCCAATTAATGATTGACGCATTTCTAAAACTGAGTTGAGTTAAAATAGAAATCTCCTCCTAGTTAGAATAGTGCTCACTAGACTCTAGATTCCTTTCTATGTGTACCCAATCCTTTAGCTTTATTCCATTCTTACCTTAAATTCCAATTTGGTAATTACTTTCACATATGTGTATTAAATAAATCTTTAGATTTATTTTGTTTGCCTTGAATTCTTAAATTGATTTACTTCATCCCTTTATATTTAATTTATAAATTTAGTTTTTAGTCTTCTTACTAAATTAGACTTAGGCTTACTTAAATTTTTAATTGCAAAGGCTTAGACTCTTATAGGTATTATGATTATTAAATTTAATCCTTAATTAATTGATCTGGAAGTGATCAAGATTTAACAAGGTTAATTATTCGCTTAGGGTTTTCTAGGCCACGTAGATTCATTGACTCAAATTTTATTTACGTGAGGTGCCCTTCAAGACACACTCCGTTCTCCAAGGATCCCACTCACCTTTGACTAGTTTTGGTATTTTTCCAACCCCGGGAGTCAACACTCCACTTAGGAGACCTTGTAAGCGACTAAGGGATTCTAAGGAATAATGACCCTTCCTTATTGTGCACCCCTTAGAATCTTGGTGAGAAACTATCTCATTCTGCCTTCATGGCATCATGTACCTCTCAAATTAGGTAATCGTTAACCTAGAATTCGATCCACGATGGGATTGCTAGTAGATTGTATCCGAAATGTCGCCACACCTCTCCCTCAATATCTAGTTTATGTGCATGGCACCTTTTCTCCTTATGTGACTCATATTAGCAATTATTCGTTAGCCTTCATTCATTAACTAAACATTGTCAATGATCCATAAAAAACATCATAATATAACCGATCATATGTCACATATGCATAAATGAAATACTCAAACCAATATAATCCACTCCATGAATCAATCTGGAGTCCAAGGAGGTCCATTGATGCCATCGACATCCTCAATCTGTCAAGTGTCCTACACACTCAGGGGAAACTCGTCAATAGCATCTGTCAATACATAGATATCAAAACAACATAAATCATAATCCATCAACATCATCATAAGAATCCATAAGCGAAATAGAAAACCATATACTAAAACTGGATCACTTGCACGCAAGTGTCCTCAAACAATAACTCAATAACATGTGCTCACAAGATCGGGATGTTAGATACACCCCCTCTTATTTTAAACTTCATCCCGATGTTTTACAGTATATAAATACAGTAAATAAATCATCTGACAATAACTATATGTCTGAATATCAAATAAATATGGAAATTGTTGATGCATATCATATGCATCCTCCCAGGTAACCGAGTGTGGACTATAATTGTCCCACTGGACCTTAACCTTGTTGGACACACCGACTACACTGAGAGGGGGGGGGGTGAACAGTGTAGGGCTCTTTATCCCAAAACTCCTTAGTTAAAAATCACCATTAACTCATTACTCATTGTTTTTATTTATAACCAGTTAAATGTCAACACATATCAGCAAGATATATCAGCAATATATCATCAACAAGTCATCACCACAAGGAACACAAAGAACACAATATGTATGTACAATTTTCTTTTTATTACGGAATACAATACTTGGGGTTTTTCAACAACAACTGAATAGAGTACAAATCTACAAGAGCACCAGCTCTATAATGAAAGACTTGGATTACACCCTTAACACCAACTAAGATGAGGCAACAATCCTCAACAAATATCAATCTGTACCACAAACAAGTGCATCAACCATGCACCAACCTGTGCCAAACAACCTGTAATCAACCCGTACCATAAAAAAGTGCATCCAACCATGTACCAAGTATATACCAATCATGTGTCAACTACTAATAAACAATTACTCATCAATATGTACCAAGATCATCAACTCTACACCTCATGTATGTGCCAACTCATCAACTGCTTGTCTCAACCATGACTAGTTTTGGATTAGTCAACAACCCTAAATTGAAATAATCATAACTTTGTACCTGTAATGAATAAATATTTAAAACTAATACACAAATTTCGTCAGTGTGTTTTATACAATTCCTCCAGGTTTCAAAACTTGGAACCTCTTAGAAAAGGAGTTATAGCAAAAATGGCATACCTTGCTGAATTCTGGCTTATTCTAGAGAGCGACCGTGTAGAGTGTGCCCCGCACGGAATATTTGTTGAATATATATAAGACTATTACACAACATACTAAATAATCTAATCTAACCAAAACAATTGTTCTCATTGAATTTGGATCTATTATGAAGAAGTTATGACGTTTTTACGCGAAACACATGTTTTAGACTAGTTTACGGACTAGACACAAACCCTATTTTCCACGACGTGTATCTCAAAAAGTACAACGACCTACAAGATGAATTTTTTACCACAAATACTTGGATATGTTTCCTCAATGGAATATAAATTGCATGGTATGAATCATTATAGAAAAATGTTATTGCGAAAATGGTGAGATGACCTGTAAATAACATACCTTAGAAAGCATCATGAAAAGAATTTATCCTCCCTTGAATCCCGACCCTCTTTTATTTGCCTTCCCTCTGAAATTCAGCTTAGATATCCTTTGGTTACCTCAGTCACCTATATATCTTCAATATTCTCAAGTGTTCCACACCAAAAATGCTCAAGAAGATCTCCATGAAGACTCCAAAAGATATTCTCACAAGAAAATCTCCATTGATCCACAAAAAGGATAATCTACAAGAGACCATTGCTATCTTATTTATACTTTCATCCTCTAGGTCACTTAACCCATTTCTAGGTCACTTAACCTATTTTCCTTATTTTAGGGTTAACCACTTTCCATAAATAGAAAGTTCTCCAATACTTTATCATTTAAATATTC
>JASDQU011508494.1:12228-22619 GCA_032191745.1 Picea mariana
ACAAATTTATATATATAATTCATTATATCATATTTCCAATGAGTCTTTCTAAGCAATATTTCGATTTTTGGATCTCATGATATGAGCTTGTAAAGTCGAGGTACCAAACAGATTTATCAGCACACCACAAAAATATAGTTGACTATTATTTTAATTTATGATAATATTATGGCCATTTTTTTCTATTGAAACCTATTGCATCATCTTCCTCATCGATTTACCTTTCCAACTAGGTATAGTTTTCTGAAAACCGATGCTCGGATCTCAAGATACAAGCTCGGGAAGTCAGAGACTCAACCACTGTCCATTAAATTCATGGGTCATTCTTAACGCTTCATTTAAATTTGTATTTTCTTTTAAAATTCCCATTTAAAATTTGATTTTTATTAAAATACATATCCCACATGCATTTGTGGTGTTGAGAGTTCAGTGTATGTATTGAAAATTTTAACATACACTAAATGTGAAGCGTATGGAGACTATGGAAGTTGTGCCTTAGCTTAGCTCTTAGTGTCTTAGAAAAATACATCTCTTGGTAATATTTTGGTCGCCAATTCATTTCCTAGTCATCGCCCAATCAATCTATAGATGTCTGAAACATCACATCCAATATATTGATTAAGGTTGGTTGTCATTGATGTCAACCCTTGAAGAAAGCTCGGTAGCACAAAGGTTTGGGTAATGGACCCAAGTTTGTTTGATGTAAATATGACTCATTATTGTCTTGTCATGGTTGATAAGAAGTATAGATGGATGAACTCCAAAGTGGTCCCCTTATGGTGAAAGACCTCACAGGAAGATGCTTTATGGATTGAGTTATCCTAGAAGTATGGTTAGATAATCCATGCTTAGTTGTAGAATAATGAGATGAAGGATAGTGAATTTGTCAGTGAAACTATCCTATATGCATAGTGCTTGTCATTCCATTTCCGGTGGTATTTGGAACGTCACATAACTCCTCACGGTTAGAGATTTATGACCATATGAAATTGAAGAACCCTCATGAGTATTATAGAAGCCCCCAAGAGTCAAAGTGTCTTGAAAAAGAAATTACTTTAAATGGAGAAGCCCTAAAATAAGGAAAGTGTAAGGTTACATGAAGATATAAATAACATGCAAAGCTCACTCATTAAGGACACACTTGTACATATTGTATATCTATTTTCTTGTGTAAAGCTTATTATAAATACTTGTGGATACATCTGAAGTGGCGAACGTCTGAGGTAACATGAAGGGTTGACGGTGAAATTCTTGGAATTACAGTGAATACAAAAAAACTCTACTTTTTGAGGTGTATGCGGGTTGTCTGTGTCTAGGGTGAGTACATGTACGTGGGCTTTCTGTGAATAGGGTGCGTACATATGCACACTGGCTTTGTATAGGGTGCGTACATGTACGCGAGTTTTCTATGTATAGGGTGCATACGTATGGGGGATGCTTGTGTATAGGGTGAGTACATGTTGATAAAGCCATGGAAACTTTAGAATATGAAGATGCAGAGGTTCTAGATTCTGAGATCAAGCTCCTAGGAAGGTCTAAAGTGCTCAGATACATCAGATCCATCCATTAGTTCAAAAGGTATGTCTTATTTCTATGAATAGTTGGATTTTGATGTATGCATGAGGAATGGCAATGGACATTTGAGGATTATCCCTAGACAGACTAGTGGCTACATGGGATCTTTTGTATAAGTTAGATCTACATAAATACAGTGCTGGTATGTTCATCATTAATACTTCTTGTGAGTCACATCTTGTATTTCTTAGCATGTGGCTAAGGGTTTTTATGGTACATGGTCAAGAGCTTGTATTTGTGTAGTAGTTGATGTATTGAGAGGCTGAATATCAGAAAGGGTTTGATGACTAAGATCATGNAGTGGCTACATGGGATCTTTTGTATAAGTTAGATATACATAAATACAGTGCTGGTATGTTCATCATTAATACTTCTTGTGAGTCACATCTTGTATTTCTTAGCATGTGGCTAAGGGTTTTTATGGTACATGGTCAAGAGCTTGTATTTGTGTAGTAGTTGATGTATTGAGAGGCTGAATATCAGAAAGGGTTTGATGACTAAGATCATGCGAGTGATATTATACTTGTTCATGATTACACACACCTATGTGGCACATGACTAGAGAGAGACATATTTTCCTTAAGTAAAGGTTATGTATGAGGATGCATGCACAAGGTACAGTTACAGTCTGGATACAGTGACAAGTTACAGATCTATGTGAAACAAGTAACAGAGGATCAGAAGTTTTCAAGAAAAAGGAAACCCTAGTTTTTAGAAGGCATACGCAGGCTTCATAATAATTAAGGTGCATACATATGCGGGTTGCATAACATATAGGGAAAGTACATACACGGGATGCAGTGCTACAAGTCATGTACCTGTTGTATTTTTGTAGATACATGTCTAGTTCAAGTATAGATTGATTTCAGGGCAGTTGTACAGATTGGATACAGGTTAGTGGTACAGGTTGATATAGTTGTACATCGGTATGTCTCACAGTAGCAGGTTGTCAGTGGTTCCATCATTCTACTTATACTTCAGGGTGGTTGGATGGGGCAAGGACATGTGGTTGTAGCCACCTTCCGGTTGTAGCCGGAGAACATAGGGGGTTGCAGCCTCCTTCTGGTTGTAGCCAGAGAATTGGGGAGTTGGAGCTTCCCTCATGTTGTAGCCTAAGAAACTAGGGGGTTGGAGCCTCCTTCCAGTTGTAGCTGTAAAACAAAGTAATTTGGTGCTTCCAATGAATGTAATTATTCAAGACATATAAGAAAAATCATTCTATGGTTTTCTCCCGCTTTGGGTTTCCATGTAAAACACTGGTGTACTATTTTTGTGTGTGATTGTTCATTTCTTATTGCTCATTATTGGATAATAATTATACATTGACATAACACTTGGATTATTTGGTTTAAAATGACTATATTTGCGATATTACTGATTCACCCCCCCTTCTCAGTAATCCAACAATTGGTATCAGAGCGGGTCCCTTGAGAAATCAGTTTAACCACTAAAAGGTAGATCATGGAGAGCAACAACTTGTATAAAAATGGAATGTCACAGTTTGATGGATAGAAGTATGTTTTTTGGAGCATGAGGATGAAGACATATATACAAGAACAGGGATTTGAAATTTGGCAATCAATTGTAGATGGATACACAGCACCAGCAGTTCCACCAGCAAATGACAAAGCAGTGAAACTTGGTCAGAATAATTCCAAAGCCACAAATGCACTTTTGAATGGTGTCAGTGAAACGGTATTCACCAAAGTTGCACATTGTAAATCTGCTAAAGAGATTTGGGACAAGCTTCGAAATATTTATGAAGGAGATACAAAATTTAAAGAAGCAAAGTTTCAAACTTACAGAGGTCAGTTCGAACAACTAAAAATGAAGGAAGATGAGAATATTGCAACCTACTTCTTATGAGTCGATCAAACAGTGAATGCAATCATAGGATTGGGAGAAAAAATCAAAGAATCTGTAATTGTTCAAAAGGTACTAAGATCTCTTCCTACGAGATTTAACCCTAAGATATCATCACTAGAAGAAAGATTAGATATAAACTCAATAAGCATGGACGAACTGCATGTAATCTTCACAGGATATGAAATGAGTACTGAACAGGAAAATCCAGATGTAAAAGAAGCAACCTTCAAAGCATCCAAAATATCATAGCAACAAGAAAAAACAATAAGAAGAATATAGTAGCAACAGTGATGTCTCGGAAGATGATGAAGAAGTGGCCAACTTCATCAAAAGACTGAACAAGGGAACCAATGGTAGGTATAGAGGTAAGCTTCCTTTAATTTGTTTTAATTGTGATGGTATTGGTAATTTTGCTAACAAATGTCCTCATAAGAAAAAGAGAAATGATGAAGGTTACTCAAAAGAAAAACAAACATATAAAGGTAAAATGATGCAGGAGCATCTCTCCACGTCAACCAGCCAGCCAGCCAGCCATGTCAACACGTGCATTCAAGGTTGAAGAGAAGTACAGCCCTCATTTTCAATTTTGAAATTGAATGTAATTAAATGTTTTAGCCTGTTGAGTCGTGAGGTCGTGCTTTGCACAGGCGTAGAAGTAGGTAGGCCTTTAAATGTTGAAGGATGAGATATAGATCCATATTGTGGACTAGACATCCCATTCAATGTAATTGAATAGGGTAGGTGAGGTTGGAGGGAAGTGCTCTAAGATCCCCTCATGTAAAATATCTTTCATTGTATCTCATTTTGAAAGGAGTGAAAAAGAGGAGAGAGTATGCATAAGAGAGAGTGAGTGTGCAAGAGAAGGAGCTGAGACATTGTCATAGTCCGTGCTCAGAACACCCTTGTAAAACAAACATTTTATTAATACAAACCAGAGCATTTTTTCCTGCATGTTTCTATGTTGTGGAGATGTTTTCATGTGTTCTTCATATGCTGTGAATGTATGTTGTGATTTTGCATTTGCAAGAGTTGTTTGATTTTAGGCTTGAGAGGTTCTTTGTGGTTTCATGCCAGGAGGGCGTGACAGAGTACTACGGTCTCTGAATACCAGTGCACTGAAGCACTTCTGAACTCTGTGGATTTAGACAAAGACGTGCCAAGTGGGCACAGTAGCTGAAATCACCAACTCAAGGAGAAGACTTGTGAGGTTGTCGAACACCTCAGAAGGCAAGGCTGTGTAGGCGAGACATAGTTGCAGATAGAAACTCTCTTTGAGTTCTATAAAGCTCTGCCAAGTGAGCATTGAGGTAGTGCAAGGAGGGCATAGAAGAAGAACTTTGTTGTGAGTTCTTAAGAAGTCAAAATCATCTGAGAATTCTTGACACTCTGCCAGGAGGGCATTGAGACAGTGTGCAGGTAGGCACAGAGAGGAAAAGAACTCTGTCGAGTTCTGTAATTAGAAGAAGAATCCACTGAAGGATCTTCACAAGGTTGTTGAACACCTTGAAGGACTCAGCAATAGGTTTMTTGAGCARACAGAGTGCCAGGAGGGMATCMAATCCTCCATCTGCAGGAGAAAGGARGAAGGATTTATTTCCTTCGAACTCTGAGTAATAGGAAAGCTCAAAAGAGACAGCACTTTGGGTGCAAAGACACTGCAGAAGTGTAGGAGTCAAAGAATCCTTTGAGGATTCGAGAAGAGAAGCTCAGGAGGGAGAGTGTTTTCATATACATGGGTGAGACTCAAGGATCATAGAGTTCATTGAGGAAGGAGAGAAAAGGTTGAGGCCCTTTTACATTTGGAATTATTCCAAGTGTTGGAAGAAAAGCGCCAAAGCTCAGAAGGAGCAATAGCTATCGTCGTATCCAGTCAAAATATCTGGACCGTTGGAGTTTACCTACATCTAGGAAGCAGCAGGAGAAGCGCACAGGGGAGATGATCTGAACCGTCAGATCTTGAGTGAAGAACCCGACAGCCGTTGGATCTGTCGAGAGTTGCACGAGGTTTAAACCCTCATGCATAGAGCAGTAGAAGAAAAAGTCCTGAAAGGGTTGAAATTGGGAAATTCGACAATCGGGAGTTCAGGAGTCCTAAGGACGAGAGTCTAGGCCCTCGACATCAGAAATCGTGAAAGGGAAAATTGGATCTGAGTTGTCCGTCTACAGGAGGACGTGTGTCGCGAAATCATCCATTTCAAAGATTCGAGCACCGGGACTCACAGAGGTGAGCATCTTGACTTCATATCTGGTGAAGTCCCAAAAGGATCGGAGCCGTCCATCCAGAGGAGGACGGGTGTCATGAGATCGCCCATATCGGGGATTCGGACATCGGGAGTCATAGAGGGAAGTCTTTAGACTTTGCAAGTGGCAAAGACGTAAGAATATTAGGACCATCCATCTGACGAGGACAGGTGGTAGAGATCAAGGGATCTCATGAACTCAGAGGTTTGCAAGGTGAGAGCCCAGGAGTTGGGTAATCCAATTCGCAGGGAGTGGAGACAGTCGTAGGATCCAGGTTGTGGAGGACCGTTGGATCAGAGCCTCATCGCGCTTATCGCGCATTCGAAGGTTCAGAGGTTGAGAGAACCTCTGCTCGACTGCAGAAGTCGTGAAGTGTCGAGAGCCGAGGCTCATGTGAACATGTGGTAGAACCACAAGGTGGGGCCCGCGTGATTGACAGGTGGACACACGTCACCTAGAGAAAGGAGTCAACACTTCATTGATTTCTCACATCTCAAGGATTCACGGGATGAGAGCGTGAAGGATCAATGCTTCAACCTATGAGGTTGTGAATAGCAAAAGGCGTCAAGGGAGGAGTTAACCCGACGTTGACTTATCACGTCTCGGGAGATCGCAATAGGTGGGCACAAGAGTTCAGCCCATGAACTCACGAAGGTGTGAGTTGTGAGAGGCACTGGTATTTAAGCCCTAACCTACGGTTACATGTGGAGGGCCCTGACAAGGGAAGGAGCTATACCCGTATCGACATTTTGTGTATCGTGAATCTGGAAAGGAAGAGTCGAGAGTTTCGACTCACGAACTCACAAGATTGCGAGTTGCGACAAGCACCTTTGGGAATAAGCCTTGGTCATAGCATTGTGGTCACTTGGAGAAGGTGGAGCTCACGCCTAGTGCTATTCACACAGGGGAGTTTCCAAAAAGGACCTGTGGATCGATTGAATTGAGATTCCAGCAAGGAATCGGAAGAGCCATTTCGGCTCAAGGAGAAATCGAACGATCCTATGAGTGGACTTCGACCCGAGGGCCAATAGGTTTGCATCAGTTTGGTATCAGAGCGTTGAATCTTGTCTGTATATTTCAGGAAAGGGAAGTTGGAGGTGAAGGAGCACTCTGATACACATCAAGTGGTATCAGAGTGAGGTTCTCTATCTGTATATTTTAGGCAGAGAAGCAGAAGGCAAAAGAAGACAGAGTGCTAGAGACTCAATGGTGATTGCTTGCAGGTGAGGAGCAGGCTTTCCAAGAGAGTAGACAGGGACAACGATATGGCTATCGAAGGCCATAGATATGCTGGAAAGAAGAACCCAGAGCTGATGAGCAGATCTGAAATAGATGAAGAGCTCCCTGATATAAGGGCGGAAATGGAAAAGCTTGCATTTCGGATGTAGCAGAATACCAGGTCAAGATGGGTATATGAATGGCCCATGAGGAAGTCAAAAGAAAAATGGCCAGTCAAGGAGTTGATGGCTAGAAGACAGCATAGATTGCTAAGAGGGTGGTTGAGGCATGCTGAAAACCTCGACGGACTAGAAGAGAGGGTTCAAATATGTGAACCAGAGACTAGGATAAACCTCAGTGATGCAGAGGATAAAATGGGATCAACTGAAGATCTCAATCACTGTCAGGAGGCCAGAGAAGAAATTCCCAATTTCTAGGTGGGCAATGAGTTGAGATCGCTGCGGGATCTCATAGACTGTCATGAGGACAGCCAGGGAATTTCACATTGCATGGTGGGGAATGGATCGAGATCGTTGTGGGATCTCATAGACTACCAGGATGGCAGCCGAGAGTTTCCAATTTTCTAGGTGGGAAAGGGAACAGAGATGGGATCAGTTGATTCCATAGACTGCCAGGAGGGTAGCAGGGAAATCCCATATTGCCAAGTGGATAGGGATGAGCGGAAGAGACTATCTGAGGGTCTCATAAACTCAGAGGTGAGTTTGAATCAGCCTAAGGAGCTGACAGAAGAGGAGGATAAGAGGAGCCTTTTAATGATTGGGGGAATTCAAATATTCCTACCATTTTCCCAAGAGGAGGCAGAAATATGTGTTGCAGATGCAGCAACAACAGAAGAAGAATAGCTAGCTGAGACTGTCAAAGAAGAAATTGAGCAGATATCTGAGGCTACCCAAGAAGAAGAGAATGAGCATTCTAAGGAATGGCTCAATACATTCAGCAAGGAAGCTAAGGAAGTTGCAGCACTAAAGCTGACAGTAGAAGAAGCCGAAGAGCAAGCAGATAAATTTCTCACTCCATGGGAGATGGAGCTAGAGATGCTAGAGGATTGGATAAACAATCTAGAGCCAGCAGGTGACTACCATGAGTAGGTATTGGCAGAGGAGCATTCTGAGGAATCGCTCAAAGATTTCAGCCAGGGAGCTGAAAAGGTGATAAAGACTGCAGAGCTGAACTTTGTAGCAGGGTGGCAAGTTAAGGCCACAAAAGAAGATGAAGAGGATGGCATGAGAGATCATTATGATTTGTCCCTCTGTAGAAAAATTATGCAGCTGAGGATACTGCATGAACAGAGCCAGCAACTGGAGCAGCTAGATGAATTGATCGAGAAGATCAGGGAGCTGATGATTAGGTCAGCAAGGACTGTCAGCAAGGAGAAGTTGAGCAGAGAAGAAGAAGTAGCAGCAGCAGCAAAGAAGTGGAGCAAGGAGACATCTCCAGAAGATGATTTGGTATCCAGAAGGAATTCCAAAGCTGAGGGTGGAAGATCATGAGCAGGAGCTCATGAATTTTGCAGCTGAGGAGTATGATGTAGTAGCATCCTTCCACATCAACCAACCAGCCATGTCAGCGCGTGCATTCAAGGTTGAAGTTAGGTGCAGCCCTCGTTTTCAATTTTGAAATTGAATGTAATTAAATGTTTTAGGCTCTTGAGTCATGAGGCCATGCTTTGCACAGGCATAGAAGTAGCTAGGCCCTTAAATGTTGAAGGATGAGATCTAGATCTAGATTGTGGACTAGACAGCCCATTCAATGTAATTGAATAGGGTAGGTGAGGTTGGAGGGAATCTCTCTAAGAGCCCCTCATGTAAAATATCTTTCATTTTATCTCATTTTGAAAGGAGTGAAAAAGAGGAGAGAGTATGCACAAGAGAGAGTGAGTGTGCAAGAGAAGGAGCCAAGACTTTGTCATAGTCTGTGCTCAGAACACCCTTGTAAAATAGACATTTTATTAATACAAACCAGAGCAGTTTTTCCTACATGATTCTGTGTTGTGTAGATGTTTTCATGTGTTCTTCATATTCTATGAATGTATGTTGTGATTGTGCATTTGCAGGAGTTGTTTGATTTTAGGCTTGAGAGGTTCTTTGTGGTTTCATGCCAGGAGGGCTTGACAGAGTACTGTGGTCTCTGAATACTAGTGCACTGAAGCACTTCTGAACTCTGGGGATTCAGACAAAGACATGCCAGGTGGGCACAGTATCTGAAATCACCAACTCAAGGAGAAGACCTGTGAGGTTGCTGAACACCTCAGAAGGCAAGGCTGTGTAGGTGAGACACAGTTGCAGATAGAAACTCTCTTTGAGTTCTGTAAAGCTCTGCTAGGTGGGCATTGAGCCAGTGCAAGGAGTGCACAGAAGAAGAACTCTGTGTTGAGTTCTTAAGAAGTCAAAATCATCTGAGGATTCTTGACACTCTGCCAGGAGGGCGTTGAGACAGTGTGCAGGTAGGCACAGAGAGGAAGAGAACTTTGTCGAGTTCTGTAATTAGAAGAAGAATCCACTGAAGGATCTTCGCAGGGTTGTTGAACACCCTGAAGGACTCAACAATAGGTTGCTTGAGTAGACAGAGTGCCAGGAGGGCATCAGATTCTCCATCTACAGGAGAAAGGAAGAAGGATTTATTTCCTTAGAACTCTGAGTAATAGGAAAGCTCAGAAGAGACAACACTTTGGGTGAAAAGACACTGCAGAAGCACAGGAGTCAAAGAATCCTTTGAGGATTTGAGAAGAGAAGCTCAGGAGGGAGAGCGTTTTCATATATGCAGGCAAGACTCAAGGATCATAGAGTTCGTTGAGGAAGGAGAGCAAAGGTTGAGGCCCTTTTACATTTGGAATTCTTCCAAGTGTTGGAAGAAAAGCGCCAAAGCTCATAAGGAGCAACAGCTGTCATCGGATCCAGTAAGAATATCTAGACCATTGGAGTTTACCTACGTCTAGGAAGCAGCAGGAGAAGTGCACAGGGGAGATGATCTGAATCGTCAAATCTTGAGTGAAGAACCTGATAGCCGTTGGATCTATCGAGAGTTGCACGAGGTTTAAACCCTTACGCATAGAGCAGCAGAAGAAAAAGTCCCAAAAGGGTTGAAATTGGGAAATTCGACAATTGGGAGTTCGGGAGTCCTGAGGACGAGATTCTAGGTCCTCGACATCAGAAATCGCGAAAGGGTGAATTGGATCTGAGCCGTCCGTCTGCGGGAGGATGCGTGTCGTGAAATCATCCATTTCGGAGATTCTGGCACCAGGACTCACAGAGGTGAGCATCTTGACTTCGTATCTGGCGAAGTCCCGAAAGGATCAAAGTCATCCATCCGGAGGAGGACAGGTGTCGCGAGATCACCCATATCGGGGATTCAGACATCGGGAGTCATAGATGGAAGTCTTTAGACTTTGCGAGTGGCGAAGTTGTGAAAAGATTAGGACTGTCTATCTGAGGAGGACAGGTGGCAAAGATCAAGGGATCTCATGAAATCGA